>OX637865.1:35155218-35332718 GCA_951802705.1 Netelia virgata | reverse complement strand
GACCCGTAGCCCCAGCGGAGTTTGGGGGATGAAGAGTCCAGTCAAGAGGATAATGAGAAAACGAAGTAACGTCGAAGAGAAACTTCGACGAGAAAGGGAAAAACGGGGGAAAAAGTAAAAAAGTATTTGGAAAACGAAAGAAAAAAAAGAAAGTAAACAAGTGAGAACGAAGCCCGGACTAACAACGATAAGTATGGGTTCGAGACAGTCACGTTGCCGACAACTGGTGGTGAAAAAAAAATGGCGAACCGTTATTTAACGACGAGTCTATAGAGCTTCCCATTAACTTGGCGAAAGGCCCGGAAATAATAACGAGAAAATTATAAACGCGGATGAAAAAAGCGACGACCAGAATGAAACGAGATATAAACGACAAAAAAATGAATTCCTCAACAGCGATTAATTAGAATCGCCGATTTTTTTTCTCGTTACTTTCTTTTCGACCAAGGTAGAAACGTTTTTTCTCACTGAATTATATATATATTTTTTAATTATCACAGATTGCATCGTGGACAAAAATATGACTTGAAATTCTTTCGCCAAGGTTCGAAGATTTTGCGAAAATGTTACGTGTGGAAAAATAGAGAGAGAGAGAGAGCGGAGCAATGAAGTTGCTGGAAATATATGCGAAACGACCGGACGGATGGACACCGGGGCGACCGGGCAGAATGGGAGCATTCGCGGGTGATTAGCATACACGCTCGTAGTTGACTTCGTTCAATTATTCGTGCGACGACGTTGGACGAGTACGAAATTGTACTGGAGAGTTAGTAGTTATGCGGACGGGTACAGTACCCGTAATAAACTGATAGCGAGTACGAAACTTGTACGGAGTAATCCTCTCGCATACGAAAATCACATGCGGTATGTATATGCTAAGTACCCGACATCTCGAAACCGGCATCGTCCCGATTACGTCGACGGATCGGACAACTTCGATAAGTTGTCAAAATCGAGGTCATAAACTACAGAGTTTCACGACATCCTTACTTTGACAGCCACTGTCGGTCTGTAATTATCCTCTATTCCCGTCTTTAAATAAATAATAAGTTAAGAATCGTTCGAGCGATCTTTCTCCATTTTTGATTATCATTCTTTTGAATTACTTTATCAAACTTTGATTATCGACCGAGAATTTTGCGAAATTGATATCGGTCGATGATGATAGTTTCTTTCGATTTTAATATAAATAATAATTAAAAAATGTACGAAAATTGTTTTTCTTTTTCGTTTTAATAACGTTATCGCACTTCCATTATCTAAATAAATGATTATATAAATAAATTAAAGTTAAATAATAATCGAAAATCATTATATCATTTTCATTTCAGTCATTTTCTTTACTAGCGCTTTAATTAATTCATCGAACTTTTGATTAATATTCGATATTAATGGAAACTAAACGGGGCGATATATTTTATCCCGATTCTAACGCCAGTCGAAGGCCGAGTCGGCAATTTCGCACACGCACGCATCGTGTCAATCGATCGGGTCTGACTGACTGCCTGGAAGCATATAACGTTAGAGCATGAGAGGAGTTCCGACCACAACCATAGGCGAGTTTATCCTACGGGCGCGTCCACGGACTTCCCTTGAAACTCTCGCTCTCTCTCTCTCTCTCTCTCTCTCTCTCTCTCTCGCTCTGTCTCTCTCTCTTGGGTGACCCTCTCTCGTCTCTTGGGGTCACCACGCCGAAACTACCTGTGATTAGATTCGCTAATGATCGCATGCATCGAGCACAATTCAATTTCGCGTTGCGTTGAACTCTGTTTGGTGTGTACCTTAATACGTGCGGAAGGTATAAACCCGGTGCAACGTCGAAGACCGGTAAAATACGAAGTGAAACTGTGGAGATGGACCGAGGAAAATCGAGGAACGCGTATATTCGGTCTTAAATGGCGGAGAAGATGGAATTATCCCGGGACACACTGTATGTTAATTAAACCCCTCGATATTTGCATTATAAACGACGCGAAGTAACGATAGCAAACTTACGTACAATTCTAACATCGATGTATAAATTTGCCTAGTCGGTGAATGAAAAATTCACGTAATAACGTCGTCCCTTATAAATTAACGATCGCTATTTTTTTAAAAATTAAAATTCTATCCCGTAAAAGAATATCTCCAGACCTTACTAAGTGTCTCACCGATATTCTATTTATTTTTCAAAAAATTATATATTTCGTCGACTCGTCTTGGTTCTCGAGCTTGACAGGAGACTCGTTTTTTAATTTCTTGTTTTTTTTTTGTTTTTTTTTTTTTTCTAAAGGAATCTTCCATATCCTAGATAAGATCGTGCATCATCCAACTTTTTCAATGCGTAAGATATGTGTGTGTGTGTGTGTTTTTAATACCACTATGATCCGCGCAGCGTTTCTTATATTCTATTAAGAAAGCCCTGTGCATTCTGCAAGATTCATGGAAGTAGTATAAGCCCATGTACGTGCAGACCATGTTGGAAAGGCACTCTCCTCCCTCCCGTACTCGTACGTTTTTCACCTAACCAACGAGACCCGATTCTCTTTCTCTCTTTCTCTCTCTCTCTCTCCCTCACTCAGTTTCTACCACCCCCGTAGACTCCTTTCGTTGAAAACTTATGAGATAACCGTGTCAGACATATTCCCGAGAAACTCTCAGACCAACTTACGCTTACAAATGTAATATATACATATATATTACATTTGTAAGCGTAATATATATATATATATATATATATATATATATATATATATATATATATGTTTATGTGAAGTCCAGAAGTAGAAACGGACAGACGAACAGTTTGCCTTTCCCGTTTGATTCACTGCCTTCACTTTACCGGAAACGTGTACATTGCACATCTGGGCCAAACGTTTCCTCTATCAAATTTCTCTTCGATGATTAATTCCGGTAACGTTATCAGGCCGGTACCTCTACCAACATTTCCTTCTACACTCGAATTCTTCTTCTTCTTCTTCTTCTTCCCTTCAGCCCCTCCACCCGTTACCAATTTCGCCTCTTTTCCCCCTCCATTAACCTCAATTTCTGGTTAGATGAGATGTGAGCTCGATTATGGAAAAGGGACCTTATATTCTTGGCTTGTACCGAACTGAATGAATAATGACGCCGGTCTCTTTCTCTCTTTCTCTCGGTCGCTCACGCACGGCCCGGCAAGTAGTGCAGATACGTGCTCGGTCAGACCGAGAGTTCTCCCCGGGATAAATTATTATAGTACCGACGGCTATATACCTACCGGTTGTGAGTGGAAAAATGAGGTCGAAACGGCCAAGAAGGAAGCGAGGGCTCGATGGAAAAACGATTTTTAAAAAGAGTAATGCAACGTGAAAGCGAAAAATCGGTGAATTCGTTGCGAGTGTTTTTGGCCTATGGATTATCGTCGAGAAATCGTAGCGAGCGATTTAAGGCCAGCGATTCATTTAGACGGCCTGGATCAAGTCGTTTTCGCGAAGCGTCGTAGGACGGCAAAAAACAATTAGACAAATGAACTTTTGGGGATACTTTGATATGTATTTGAACCAACAAAAAAAAATTGTTTAATGTCCAACAATTCTCAAGTTATAAATTGATTCGTGGAGTGCCCCGTCGGTGAAATTTTCAATTTGCATAAATTCGAAATTTTGTGGAAAGTTTAACAAAAAAAAACGTGATTTTTTAAGAAAAAAAAATCACTTCAACATGAAGAGAAAACGATACTGAAAATAACGCAACTTGGATGGAACCCATAGCTCGATTAGTTTTTTTCTTTTAATCCTGTACGGAGATAGGGTAAAATCGTAAAAATGAAAAGTCGAGAAAACGCGCTTTAAAATAGAGGATCAACGGGCGGAGCACTACGATAAAAAGCACGGAGCTGGTCGACGCCCCACTACGCTCGGTTTTCTATCTCTGAAAATAATTGGAATTTGACTGAAATTTCTTGTACATATTTTTGAATATCTGATCTAATTATTTCAGCAATAAAAAATGCGCTTTTTCGACTTTCTAAATGGACCGCCGGCATTAAGAGTCAAATGAATAGAACGATCGAAAGAAGACGAGGGCCTTCTTTCGAGGTTCGCCACCCTTCAAGGGTGAATACGAACGAGAGAGATAGAACATACGTCGAGGGAAAATGCTGACAAGTTTTCGCCTTAAATGCGTGGGCAGCGGGCAAAAAAAACGAAGAGAGCGATAGAGGCAACGAGCGAATACTCGAGTTAACTGGCGAAAACCTTGTTTGCCGTTTAGAACGGAAGTGAGGTAAGCGGTACGTATCCCTATTACATTGCGAAACAGCGCAAAAGTTCTTCTCGCTCGGTTTTTTCCATCCGTACAGCGAGCTTTTTCTCTTCCTTCGCTTTTTTCATCCAGAACACTATTTTTTCCTCTCTCTCTCTCTCTCTCTCTGTCTCTCTCTCTCTCTTTCTCTTTTATACGTGCATCGTGGGGGAAACGAAAAACTATTTGATGTTCGGTTATAAAGCTGGTTTACGGTGGAAAGAACAGGCTGGTAGAAGCGTAAAACCAAGGGCCATTCTGACGAAGATCCTCGAAACCCCCAAAGAGAAAGAGAGCAAAAAAAAAGAAAGAGTAATAAAAAGTGTATGCGTGTGCGCGAGAGAATCGATTCATCCATGTGGATTAAGATTTGATTTTTTACGCTTAGATTAAACCGAATATTTCTAGGGAAATTTTCCTCTCGCGAGCTTCTCTTCGCTCCTGCTCGTTCTTTCTCCCCCCTAATCTTCCTCCTCCTCCTATAGGTCCTTCGTCCTTAGTGAATTCTTTACGAAGAACACTGATATTATTTTCGTGATACACTTTTTTCGAACGTGCCTCTCTGCTTCTTTTTTCGATCGAGTTTTACGATCTCCAACCATATCGTACGATTTCGGTTATATCGGAAAGCAAGGTAGAAAAACGAGCGAGTACCGCGAGTCTCGCACGTACGGCATACTCGTGTGGTAAAATATCTTGAATCTTTGATTGTTTATGCCTGTATTATTCACGAATACGCGAGAATGTACAGGAGCGAAGGAGAATATTCTTGAGCATCGAGCATATCGCCCGTTACGAACGATAACGATTGCTATTGCATTATTGGAGCGGTACGGTTTGAGAGAATATCATATACCCTTTGCTTTCTTTATTTACGCCACGAATATTCAACGATTACGTGAGTGGAATAAAGCGAGCGTATCGGGACTAATCCAAAATTGGTTTCTAGCTCGTATATACGAATATTGCAATATAACTTTACGTATAACCAAGGAATATTCGACTGTGATAATGGTATTTCGTCTTCTAATTTTCCTGGCACACGCGACATTCTCGTCTTAAAAAAAAAGCTAATAATACTCATAATAATAATAACAATAATGGGGATTTTTTCGAGTGGGCACTTTCCTCGAATACGTTAATAAAGAAATAGAAGCGTCAAACTAAAATAGCTCGAAGGGCTGACACATTCGTTTTTTAGAAAGAACGTAAGAAAAAGGACGACTTTTTACTTGCTAATCGATATGGGGGATTAGAAAAATATCTTTCGATCTCGAAGTATCTCGAGAGATCCGATCGTATTACACGATTGAGAGAAACGCTTTAAAAGAGAGAAAGTAATAAACACGAATCTTGGAAATTCACGGTGGTACCGGAAGTATCTCGCGTCTCTTGCAAATTGAATCGCGGAACACGAACTCTTCGTTCTCGTATCGTGCGTAATACCGTGAATATCTCGTGCTCTGCCAAGGAAAATTTCCGCTCGTGCGGATTCAAAATACGTTCCCGGAAGTGGGAACAAAACAAATTTAAGTTTTCCACCGAGATTCTCGTTCTGTCGATCTCGCGCCGAGTACCTCGAAGTTAGAAAAACGAAAGGAGCGGACATGCGCGTTCCCCGGGAGGCGGTACAAAAAAGTAGCAAGGAAAAATGTAGAACGAGCGGAAAAAAATTAACGCGACGCAATCTTCGAAGATATAACCGTAACTTGGATGAAATATTAATCAAGCAATTACGCGGACGAGCGATTTCTCTCGTTGATCGAGAAAAAGAGGGACGAAAAAAAAACGTAAAAGAAAACGTTGAAAACTCGTGATTACTATCGGATAAAAAATGTACGGCTCGTCTCTTTTTTTTATTCGCTTCGTTACAGATTGAAAAATTTCGTACGAACGATATAACGATACGTTCTTCATCTTCGTCTATCGTTATCAGTCGTTTTCCTCCTCCCCTTTGCAATTCTCCACACACTCGTTGACCACAAATCCCATTTTTGTTCCTTTCTCTCCCAGCTGGATTTCGCTTCGACCCTTTATTTTTCTCTTTTTTTTGTAACCATTTTTGGCCCCATAAAATTTGTTACAGCTCCGAGCAGAGCTCGTTGTATTCTCGTCCGAGCTGTGGGATCGATCCGACTTCGTGGTCAATTAATTTTAACGAGGACGACTTGCACGGATGGCTTTTACGTATGTGTACTCAATCCGGAATATCATGAGCCCTCTCTCTGTCTCTCCATTTCTCTCTCTCTCCTTCTCTCGTCAGTAGATACTCGAGTAAGGTACCATACATCACGTTCTTCGCTCCTGATACGAGAAAATTCTGTGCCCCATCCTGGGAAAATCTCGTACCATGGTGAAAAAAGCGAAATAGATGAAAATCGCATATCGCTACTCCAATTTTCCAACGTTTTAATGGGATTCTCTTATACGCCGTACAGGATAATGTCCAATCCTCAAAGTACAACGCTGCTCCCCGATGCTGGGTCGTTGCGACATTTTTCGTTCGCGTTAACAGTCACGTATCTATAAAGATGACCAGTCCTGCTTTCAGCATTCTGGAAATAACAGCAAGAAATAAAATGTGATTGGAGAAAATTTGTCCGGTGCTCAACAGGGACAATCTGTATGACCCCAATCTGTAAAATCATCACATTACCCCAGCTATCGAATTTGTGGCTATTTATTCAGAAATAAAATAAAAATACCCAAAAACAAGAATTGTAAATATCATCGACTCGAAGAGATACAGAATATATAATTTTCTAGATTCTTGTTAAAACCAATGAAGAATCGATATACGAGAAAACTATTATTGGGAATAAATATAACTAAAAATAGTGATAATCGGACGAATATGAAAAATCGATGCATCCACCTTATTTTTTAGAATTGCACTAATATCACATGAAGACACTAGAAAGGATTTACCATTCCCACAATTAATCACATTTAAATTGCTGTTAGAAACGGAAGTATAAGTACGAAACACTGTCAATCTATCTCGTATCGTTAAATTTCATCGCCACGTGTCCAAAGTCCCAGCAAACGAAGAATAAACATTTACAAAACAAAATATCATGCAACTATGCCGAAAAAAAACAATTCAGAAAAAAATGTCCAAGCGAATACAAGGCATAAACGAGAAAATAGCAAGGGTTGTTCCAGTAATACGAAAATATTCCAAAGCACAGTTACAACTAGAAAAAAAAACAATTCCAAAAAAAGGTCCACCCGAATATAACGATAAACGATAGAATGGTTATGTACTACGGGGGTCGGTGGAATGGAACACGAATGATGGAGAACGCGAGTTATTCACGAGCGTGACCAATGCCTCGACGTCGAGCATATCGTTTCTACCTGCTTCTATTTTACCTCATCTTTTTCTTCGATTCCATGTTGGAACCGTAAATATATATACCTGCACACTACCGCAAAAAGCGTCGTACAACATTCCGTCTACCATGGCGATGAGCGGTTGTGGCTCTCTTCGTTCGTCGCACCGAAAGACCATTTTTATTCATGAAAACATTTCAAATTCCGATGGCAAAATTGCGGGTTTCCCGGTGCTCTCTCACTTGCAAGCGTCGCTCGACTTTATCTCTCATTCCTCCATCTCTCGATATATATATATATATATCACACTCACTCCCAAGTTTGGCCAAAGCAAATCGTTTCAGGGTCTCTTTCCATCGAAGATCGAATTGAGATAACCGCGAGACCGACTGGATAAAATGTACGTATACGTAACGGTGATATCGACGGATCGCAGGAAAGAAAGAGGGAGGAGGAGAGAGAAACGAAGAGAGTAAATTCTCTATTCTTATGCAGCATTCAGCACCAGCTCCGAGAGCCACAAACGCCGAAGTGACAACGACGGCTGCTCTCGAGAAGAGCGCGTTGCCCGAATATTCCACCTCTGACTTCTCGTTCTTGTCATTTATCTTCCCACGCTTGGAAAAACGTTTCCTATACCTCCGAGGTACTCAGTCTCACTCTATCTCTCACTCTCACTCTCTCTCTCTCTCTCTCTCTCCCTCTCTCTCTTTCTCTCTCTCTCACTATGTATATAAACATTTCATCGAAATCGAATGAGAAACCGATTGCCTCGATCGACCGTAAACTCTCGCTCGTAGGTAAAATGAGCCTTTCGACTAGCTACATTTGTTTCAAGGCGTCTCGCCATATCGCACGAGCATCTGCAAACTATTCCGACAAATTCTGACGCTTATTAAATTTATGTACGATATTTACACTTGAAGATCCCGCCGCATTATTAAATCAAGATTAAATAATCGAATTCATGCGGAAATATTTATTTCGATAAATTAAATAATTATCCAGGTCTGAAAAGAATTTATAGACAAAATACTTTCTCGTGTAAGCAGATACTTATTTCGTTAGGAAGCCAGCACGTTCCAGTCGATAAGTACTCATTCCCTACATCCTCTCGATATATTCACTCAAGCACTTAGTAGTTATGTAAGTACTTCTTGCTCGTTGCTTGCTCGAGTACCCGCGGGAACGTTACCTACCCTGTATCGAACTTCGAAGACTAACAAAAGATTCTCAAACTGTCCCTGAACCAAAGTGGTCCTCGTACATACATATATGCGCATCTAGCCACACGTGAACAACGAGAACGGCAGATATCCGACACAAGGAAATCTACCGACCTCCGGGCAAACCCTACGATCGCTTTCTCCAACCCTCGGGTCTATCGACCATGTACACGACCATTCTATGTATGTCTCTCTATACACGGAGAAGATGTACTACTGTTACATAGACTATTGTGATCTCATGCTGCTTTATCGATGGTAACAGGCGAAAGCTGTGACATAGGACAACGAATATACGTATACGTGTTACATAGTGCACAGGGGGATGGTACGACGACCGTCAAACGATGGGGGGGGGTTGTAACCGATGGGAGGGTCGGGTCGGGTCGGGTGCGAATGAAACGAACGGGAACAATTCGGGGTTGATAAAATATTTGCATGAAAATGCGTCGGCTGACGAAACAATATAGAAGGCAAAATAAAACTGACCCGAGGCGAGAATTTAAAAAATGCAATTTGGGTAAAGCGATCGGGATTAAAAATTATTTCGCTTTTTGTATCGATACACGGTGGAACGTTTTCAAATAGAAAGAAGAATCATGGAAAAGCGGAGATAACGTTGGGGACAAAAACGTAGTGAAAACAAAAACGAAAGGAAGGCTCGCTACTCGTTGGACGAAAAGAGGGAACATCTTTTGAGTCGAAGGAGAGCGAAAATAAGAAGCCTGGGCGTGAACACGCGAATGCCTCGGAGCTCTCGTCGACTAATTAGTCAGGGAACCACTCGAGAGTTTCTCGCTTTCGGGTTAGAGTCTCGGGAACTGTGATTCTGCGATATACGCCGTCGAGAACTTTTGGCGCATCTGTGGAGGTAGAGAAAAAAATAGATGTAAAATATGAAAACGTAAAAAAAGATGATACAATGAAGAAAAAGTTTTAAAAAAAGGAGAAGAATGCGAAAAGATGTGATGGGAAAAAAGAAATTCGCGATTATACGCGTAGCGAGGGAAAGCGGAGTATCAAAGAATTTTTTACCGAGGCTTCGTTGTTGCTATTCTCGTAGCTCGTGATATTACGAGATATTATCGGCGGTAACCACGCGAAACATTAGTAATAATATTCGATATCGCGAGCTTGCGTGTGCCAGACATCGTCGTTGCTCCTTGTTGCGAGATCTCGTACTCTCGTTCACCCCTCCCTGCCGAGCGTCCATTATCGTTCACTTTCATTGTTGCGAACCGCCCTCGTTAATTAATTACAGCAACGGCAACCTCTCCTCGTGTTTCCGGCGCGTTTATCCATTCGTGTTTTCTCTCTCTCCCTCTCTCCTCTTCTTTCTCTTTTTCTTGTTGTCGACGTACGCAATGTCGAGTCTCCGAATGCCCCACATTTGTCATTCTATAAAATCCTATTCACTTCTTGTACACTTCCGCCTTGGCTTTTTTTTTTTACTATCGCGTTATTTTCTTTCACCGAATTTATTTTTGAGATTTCATTGCGAAATGTGCAATGAAAAATTTACAATATTCCTCGATTCTACGATCATACATCGCGTCTCTGAGTTTTTTGTTTTTGGGAACAAATTCCCGTGAACGCGGTACTAAAAATTCGAGTTTAAATTATGTCACTTTGATCGAAAGATACAATTGGCACGTTTCAGTTGCGTATCTGCCTCGATATGAAATTTGTCATGAGGGTCATAGGGGTTTATTCAATTGGGATCTCACCGCAAGGGAGAGAGAAAGGAAAATGATAACGATTTTCGAACTTTACCACTGTGGTTGATTAACTATAAAATTACAAACGAATTTCCATGCAGGGACAAACGTTTTTGGACGTGACGGGATGAGGGTGTCGGTGAACCGTGGATAAAGCGCGTTAATCGATAGAAAACCATCGAGTTGTTTTAATAAGCTAGGCAATTTTCATGGAGGCAGAGAAATCCTGCGTTCAAACATGCGACATGAATAATAAAATTGAATCGTTTGGTCTGACTCACTCGGTCCGAAGAGAAGAACCATCGGTGTTCGTGTTTAATGCACGATGTCGGCATATTTTTTCTTCTTCTTCGTCTTCATGGGCAAAGGTGCGGGCATCTTGAACAACGTGCTACACAAAAGATGAGAAATGAAAGTAAAGATTAGAGAAATTTCGAAAATTTGCTCCAAAACGTTCGGCGACCTAGTGAATTTTGAATACTTACTGGCACGTTGTGCAAATTGGACTGAATTTGCAGAATACTGGATAAAATAAACGAAAGTTGTGTTAAAAATATATTTGCAATGTTTCACACCCCAATATAATTTATAATTTAATAAGGAACTCACTCGATAGACAAACGGAGCAAACGTAACCAACGTCAACGAGCTCGTGATGGCAAAAACAAGCTGCTCTATAGTCGACTTTCACCGGAGGTGGTAGAACAAGTTTCGAGCGAACTTCCGGATCCGGTAGAAAAACCCACTAAAAAGATGGTAAAGAAATTTTAAGAATGCTTTCTATGTAACGATACGATGGCCAATGCACAAACGAAATCAATATACCAATAAATATTGTAAGAGACCGGCTGGTGTCGGGACTTTGAGATAATTGCCACCCGATATGTCGCAGGCCTGTTGCAAAAGTGTTAATTCCTGATCAAGACTGCATACATCCAATATGACACTCTGAAAAACACATATATACACTTTTATTAATCAATGCGCGAGGACTAATTTTTCAAGCAATGTACAAAAGTTGCTCGTCTATCGGTACGAGAAAACAATTGTCGCAACTAACCATTTTCTGTGCCGTAAAGAATATGTTCATATAATTCATGTACTGAGTGGCTGAATCGTTGCCACCAGTGACAACCAATATCCTCGAGTTAAGTTTCTCACCAGCCATTTTCTCGCGCTCGAGACGCGCTATGTAACACAAGGCCATAGACAAGGCGCCTGAAATCAAGCTCTCGCTGTTTATCGCTCCACCGCTAAGAATATCGCCCACCACTTCTTGGAGCTTTTGTCTGACGTTGCGTTCCACGAGTGTAAATTTTTCATACTGGCCATCGACCTGCCTCACTTCGTCAGGTTTTTCGTCAGGGTAAAGAAATTTTGCTCCTTTTCCGTGACAAGCCATCAGAGCGAGATCGTTGTTCGAGGTTTGCATGAGATGTGCGTTTGCGAATACGATCACAGAGTCAAGACATTGCGTCAGAACTCTCGTTTCTTGCTTCACTATTCGTTGCGCCGGATTGACGTCGAGAATAATTATCAAAAGGCTTCTCTCGATTTCTGGTAACGAACAAACATTGATGATGCATTAGGCGCAACAAAAGTAAGGTTAGGCCGGTGAAATTGAGATTGAAATTTAACTGACGGTCGAAACTTAAACTACAATCGTAATACATCGACGAGGATCCTTACCATTTCCGCCACTCATTTCCATGATTCGTGATGATTTTTACAACTCATTAATTGGCAGTATACAAACTGTTGCAAACACCGAGCAGCTTCAAACGTGTTGATTACATTTCAGCGCGCGACACTAAAAGTTGCGGTAGCTATGGGCAAGATGGCGCGCGAGTGTTGGGAAGGAAATTCAAATCTTACACATAACTTAGCTGGCGAATTACATATTACGCCGTAGATGTATAGAAACGATATATTATTTTTTCAGACTGAGGCTGATTTTTCAGGTAAATAATAATTATACAAAAACTATATGAATGTTGCTTAATTTTTCACACTGATAACATAATACCTTATTTCTCACAAATGATCTTCTCAAAAATCCATGTCTTCATCGAACTGAAAGAAAGAATTAAAGATTTCGTATTATGGTCTGTGATAATTATTTGTAAAAACTCTTCTGGACTTACCAATTCATCTAAATCGACGTTTGATTCCTGAGGTAGAGACGTGGATTCGTCCATATTGTTTTTAATTTTTATTTCCGTCTTTTCGACTTTGTTCAACGTCGGATTCAAGATCTCGGCAGATCTGCCAGGAAACAAATAGAAATTCGACATTTATAAAACAGTTATTAAACAAATTGTATTCATAAATACTCACGTATCATCCTGCGTTGTGGACTCGTCTTGTGAGAGAGTGATCGGAAATAACTCTTCCACTTTTTGCAATGGAAGTTCTTGCTTTATTTTTATCCATTCGGGAAGTTCGAGCAATTTCACCAAATTGTCATCGATTAGGGGTATAGGACCTTCGGGATTCAATGCCCGATGGCTTACACAATTCCAGAGATATTGCAGACTCGGTGATGAGACTTTACCCGGGGCGAATAGGTCATTTCCTTTTTCACTGTTTAACGTACAAGGCACAAGAATTATATCAATGTTACGTGAAAATTTGACGACGGTATTTCGATCGTGCTTACTCCGTGTCAGTCAGCATCATTGAGTCTATGAGGTTCGATGCCGCGTTCCTCTTCTCGTCGCTCAAGCCTTTAATTATTGAATCGAGAGGTCGCGATTGTGGAACACGACGCGTCTCAACGTACGCTAATTCAAGGTAAATCAAACACTGCGGACATAAAAGGGAAGCATAAAAGGGAATGAGATGAAATAAACCTTTTTTCATGGCTTTAGCAGCCATATATGGTTGCTAAAGTTTTCATTTCTTTTCAGTATGTTAACAAAATTTTCTTCCAATACCCAATTTGAATTCTAGTTATACATTTCTTCGTGTAACGGAACGTATTTTTTTTATAGTCACAAGGCAAAGTCATTGACAAAAAGATCTTTGAACATAGTGAGAAAAAAAGAAGAAACTTTAGCAACCATATATGGCTTCGTACGCGGTAAGGAGTTAAATATGCATTCACGAAACACACTTCGTATTCAAGAATTATTCGACTTACACAAACGTCGCCTGGATCATCCATTCGCGGAATCAAAACGCCCATCTTCGGTTCAGTTTTTGCCCGATAAACTCTCCTAACGATCCCCACTAAATTATTTTCAATCATCGCCTGAAGCAGACAATAAAATGCCTTCTCCTCCGTCTGTAAAATTTGGGAACCGTCTTTTTCATGTCACGGCTTGTATTACGGCTACAGAAATTCGTGAAAAATATAAATTGTACCGGTCCGTCGGGTATGACGATACGAGAACCTTCGCCACCAAGATCTTCAAGTTTTATCGAATCACGCGTTACGAATCCGTGTAACGTAAAAGCCTTTTCACCAAAGTCGAAATCCATACCCATCTGATCGGCTTCTATAGAATCAAAGAACGATTTTTGGTTTCTTTATTTAGCAGAAGCGGCACAATTAATTGTTACGACTGTTATGAAAAATAATATCTAACCAGCTACAGGGATGAATTTTCGTCCATACATATACCCAGGGATCGTTTCCGATATCGAATGGGCCTCTCGGTGTCGATCAACGTAATCACGCTGATGTTCCACAAGATGATTTCCCTCTTCATCATCTTTGTTCGCCGTGTCCACATTCTGGAATGTGGGTCCTTTCATATCTTCGACCGTCTGAAAAATTAAAGAATTATATGGATACGATCGATACAACAGCGAAAAATGCAGACGATTATGTTTTACGCACTTGAACGTACATAGCAGTGCCAATTTTGATATCTCCAATTTCAAGTGGACACCTCCATGCCATGAATGTCTCCTTATGCCTTTTAAATATTCGCAAAGATGGGAGGGTTTTTTCCATCGTCATATACTGACCATTGACCTGAAATGAGAATTTTTATAAAATATGTTAATCATTTTTTACTCTTACGATTATCACTATCATGGAAATATCGTTTAAAATAATTGATTATATCACCTCTTGAACCATTTTCATAATAATCCTCTCGCAATTGTTGTACTTTTCTGGTGGAATATCGTTGAGTTGTTTACTACCACTGAAAAAAAATGAAAATGAAAATCCTTCCGATATGAAGAAATATTTTGCTTGTTGAAGGTTTGTTTGACGATTGAATAAATTACATCCATAAGAGCTGCACATCCAGCTTGGTCAGGGAACGGGTAATGGTCTTCATAACGGTGGAATCGATGGCAGGGCAGATATTATCGCACTCAAAAAGTAAAATGAGTATAACACGTGCGGCGGATCTGAAAAATAAAAGTTTCAATGTTTTGTATAAGCTTTTCACGTACGCAATGGTTTTCGGTTATATAAACAGCGACTTACACATCGTCCTTCATGTATTTAACAATTTCTGAAAGTGCAGTGAAGCAATCGTCAAATGGTTCGTCAGACTCCTCGATCGCCAATATCTCCTCGACCATTTCCCAAGAAGGCACTTCGTGCGTTTTTATAGTTGGTTTTTTAAAGCTCGACTCATTCTTTTTCGCCTCGCCTACTAGCATAATGCCGATTTCGTCTTTTGGTCTTAGAAGAATCTGTGAGCAAACAGAAATGCACGATCGAGAAACGTCCACATTTCTGCATCTCCCGCAACTTCAATTTCTAACCTTTTTCTCAGTTATGAGTTTCATGACTTCTTTCGCCTTTTCAACATAATCGGGATCTCCGTCTTTCGGTTGTTTCCCGACGTTCGTAAGAAAAAATACAACCTCCTGCAGAACATTATTCATTGTAAACAAAAATTCGTCGTGAAAACCTAGTACAGAAAATGTATTTTACCTTATCCTTTTTTGGTGGCATCCTCGTTGGTAGGCTGTTACGTTTATTAATATAAAAATATTTTATCGGTATTCTAAACCGCTGTTTTATTGTTAAGACACCACGACAGTGCTAAAAGAGAGTTTTTACGTCATTAACACTCATTTAGATATGTTATCATCATGACGATCAGTCAACATAACCTCAACATTACATCGAATGACGTTTATATATAAATGCCAACGTTTTTGGATAACATGGAAGTCTTATAACTTGTCGTAAACACTTTCGCCCACTATAAAATTCTTATCATAAATAAAGGTATAAAATATCCAAGAAAACAATTATGGAAATAAAAGAGCAACTATCTGCATCGCAACAACACCGCATACAACAGCTGACACATGCGACCGGCTATTGCGTGTTATGATTCACCCCTGCGACCTTTGATCCTGCACAGTGTTTCGCCGCGCATGCTTTAGTCCAGTCGTTATATCGGAAAAAACGTCGAAGACATGCAAGTGAACCGAGAAAGCTGATTTGTTTATATTGCGGGGGGGGGGGGCTGTTTATAAATGCTCAACTTCAAATTGTCGACCAAATTTCCTATGTTCATTTTTCGCCATCTTGAAAAAAGGGTTAAGTTTTGTTTTTGCGATAACTCGACTCTCCGTTATAATACGAAAGTTTCGTGTATAATATTTTTTGTTGCTTTTTTTATGCTGTACAATTAAGGTCCCATGACTTTTTCACCTACCGTTGATGGTTGTTGCGATATCGAGCGAGAAAGTAAAAAAGATAAGAGATTGACACTAGTTTTTCGCTGTTTCTCGTGATACATATCGATTTTGCTCCTCTCTCATGATACATATAAAAAAAATGTCTATCATCAAATTCGTAGAATATTCTAATACCTGCGATGTGATTTTTTTTTGTTTTTTTTTTACACAAAAAAATACGACTTTTAGCGCGCCACAAAGTTGGAAAATCTGCGCAAAGTTTCGATTTCATACCTCTTGCGATTGTACACAGGGTGAGGCACGAGCAACATAATACCTAAAAAAGACCTATCTCGAAAACTAAATCCCGGAGAAAAAAATATTTCAAATAAAAAGTTTAAGTCATGGAGGGGCTGATGAAGCAGGCACATCCACTTTCGATTCGCATTATGTTTTCAAGGTCATTTCAAGGTCAACTTGTTTTTTTCAAATGGTGACATATATTTTTCATTAAATATTCTTAATCTACGGGTTGAAACAAATAACTTTTGTTTGAAACAATTTCTCTCTTAGTCACTACTTTTTACAATATCGTCAATAATAAAATGATTTTCTTCGTTAAAACGATATTGTGTGTATTTTTTTCTTTGAAAATTCAATATTGTAAAAAATAGTGACTAAGAGAAAAATAGTTTTATACAAAAGTCATTTGTTCACTTGCATTTTTTCGTTTTTTTCGGATATAATGACTGGACTAAGCGCAGGTTTCCGATTTCAATTCTAACAGAAAATTAATGTTCTCTCTAATTAAATTGTGAGATATTGTGGTGTAAAGTATTACAATATCTACGCGTATAGAGTCGTAGGTTGAAGTTACATATAACTAATACGAATTGCTTGTATACGTTACAAGCTTCGCCGATGACTTCGTTTTAATCAACATAAATCAGCTTTGATTGGACCCATTAAAAATATTATCCATCAAATCCATCGACTTTTATCGATGGCTTTTACTCGGCACTTATCAATATAACTTAGCGTTACATTTTTTTCAAAACCATCGTAATCATAGGTAGAAAAAAATAATAACGATTAATTTTTATGAATGTCGCAATTGCGGGTAATTTATTTATCAGAACAATCGGTTTAGTCCATATTAATTTAATCATTCCCTCGGGGGGGAAAAAACAAATTTAATTGGTTGTATAACACCTTCGGATAAGTCGGCGTACATTCGTCAGATCCAAAATTATTCGAGAACCGAGAAAGACTTGTTTTCCAAGTAACACTTGAAAAGCTTGCGGCCGGCATCGCAGTCGTTGGTGCCAGCTAAAGAGAAAGAAGAGAAAAAGAAATATGAACCTCGCGCGTTAAAATTAGTTCGTTATCGAAACGACTCCCCTTATCAGCTTCCAAGAATATCCGAGTGAGAGCTCTCGAGTCGACCTCGAGTTTTATACTCACTGATTCCCTTGCACTTGTTGATCACTTCCTCGGCTTTGTCAGTCGCGATGTCAGCAGGGATCTTTGACCGGGTAACTTCCTCGTTGAAAGTACCGTCGGCGTTCATCTGCGGAAAATTACGATATTTTAAAAGAATTATCGCGCGACGAGCGTGAAAGAAAAATCGCCTCGTTTGCAATTTCACACTCACGATTCCAATTTTTTTCAGGAGACAAGCGCTGAAGCAAGCGAGTTTCTCGTCGTCCGCGTCGACCTGACCCTTCTTCGCACTGTCGACTTTAGCTGAAATCATACAGAACGTTATCTCGCGTTGAAAAAAAGACAAACAAAATATAAAACAATAATAATTCTTCGACGCAGAGGGCGAAAGTCATCGAAAATCGAGGAATTATTATTCTCTTTTTTCCTATTTACCGGTATCGACACCAGTCTCGGTGATGCAAGCATCCCTGTGTTCCTTGAGCTTGGCCTTTTGCTGGTCATTGAGAGCGCTCTGCAATTATAATTATTCCTCGTATTAATCCTTATTTTTTATTCAATTCTCCAAAACAAATCTATTTTCGGCAAAATAATTAGTATTTATTTAAAAAAAAATCATTATTATCTATTGAATTAAAAAAAAAGATTATTTACCTTCAAATAAATGATTATTATTTATTTACAAAATAATGATTTCGTTTTATTAAGAAAAAACAAATTATTATTATTTATTTTCAAACAAAATTATCGTTATTCAATACATAAGAAACGATCATTATTTATTATTGTATATGTAAACGATAATAACGGAAGAAAGACGAAAACTTACGGCAAAGCCGATGAGACAAACGACAAGTAAAAACGCGAATTTCGTCATGATGATGCGTGTATTGGTTGTTTTAGTTGTTCGTCGAAACTTTGATTCACTGGGTTCAATCTCGGCACGCGCGTTGAACTGGATGGATTTTAATGAAGATCATGTCGTTTTATACACTCGACCGGTCGTTAGGAGATTGCACAACTTGTTGGTACGATCTTCGAATGTAAACGCGAAGAACAACTTATCGAGTGCGTAGTGGTGGGGCAATATTACGATTTACCATTATGATTCTCATTATAGCCGCTATAACCAGCAACGACAAACAGACCATATAACGTATCGTTTATAAGAGTCGCATTTCTCGTTCCCCGGAACGCTAACGCGGCGACTTTTCTTAAATACTGAACTTTCGCCGTTTAAGGTCGCGATTCGTATGAAAACAGTTTTATCACGAACTAATTAAAGAACCCCTCGGCCAGTCAGCCAGCCAGCCAGCGAGCCAGCCAGCCAGCCAGCTGATTTATTTTACATGGATACGCATTTGAGACTGTTCGACGAAAATTCGTCAAAAGACGAAGTTAACGACCGAAAAATTGATAAATTTCTTCTTTTTTTCTTTTCTTTTTTAATTCATTACTACCGACTATATCGTTGTCGAAAGAAATTCGTCGATTTTTTCAAAACTCCGACGAAACACGGAGAAACGTGATTGGAAAAATTTTTGATTATGTTCGAAACGCTTCGAAGATTGTATCGCGCGACGATCGAAGACGCGAGCTTTTTAATTGTCGATTCGTTCCTGGATATTTTTCGAGCGATTGGCGCGATTAAAATTGAGGAAGAAATTACAACGAGTGATTCTCGAGAGGGAATGAGAATTGCAGGATTGTCTCTGTGTTTTCTTCCTCGAACGTAAATCACGTAGCGTCTATTAAATCGTCGATAATCGATCGATACGATTAACTCGCGCTGTAAATCCGTGAAAATTTCACGAAACGAGGGGATATAAAAGGGAGACGAAAGTTCGACCACGCTCATAAGCGTATCCTCTCATCGAACGACGATGAGGTTTCTCGTAATTTTTCTCATCGTACCGATCGTCGCGATTTCCGTAAGTTAAATTTCATTCGACAATAACGAGATCTCGACTCGTTCGATTTTCTACGTCGTTAACAAAATTTGAAAAATACTCGAATTTGTGTGCAGGCCGCGATTTCACCCCGAGACTTGATACGATTCGAGGTAGTTCTTCGACAATGCGAGAAAGAATTTACCGTCGATCCGACCATGATCGACAGAGTCGAAGCGGGTGAAATGATCAACGATCCTGCTTTCGATTGTTTCATAGCTTGCATCCTCGAGAGAATGAATTTGGTGAGTTTCTGATGAATTTCGTAAATCATAGAGAATTTTGTGATTATACAACCGCGAATCGTAAATAAAATAATCGTATACGATGCAATTCAAAAGGTGGAAGCGGATGGTAGACTGAACATCGAGGCGACTATTCGACATGTTCCGGACGCACCCTTGCACGATGAGATCGTCGAGACGATAAGAAAGTGCGGCACTCAAAGTACGATGATCGCCAGTTAATTATTCCATCCACGAGTCAATCGCAGTCTCGATATGATCGATTAATTTTTCTCTTTTTCTTCTATTTTAGCCGGTAGAAACAAGTGCGACACGGCGCATCGGCTTTTCAGTTGCTTCCACAATCATGGGGTGTCGTTATAGTTTCTTATCGCGAAAGCACAATCTCGCGTTTATCGACGCGGTGAAACTCGATACCGTATTCATTTCAGATAACGGATATGCTCGATTGCTGAATATCTTAATCGACCGGTAGCAGCGAAGTAATATCGAACACGAGACGAAAAGACAAAAAGTTTTTTTCACTCTTATTTCCCTCCGACCGAACGCTTCATTCGATGTATCGTTGTTGATTATTGGTATAATAAAATTTGATGTTTCAAAGTATCAAATATTTTACAGCTGTTTTTTATATCCTCTGCAAATATTGCGCAAATCTATGTTTAGTACAAAAAGGTTAGATCAAAAAGTGACAAATATCTACAAAACGATGGACAAGCCAAATTTTTGAGGACATGTAGAGGGTCATTAGAGATGCCTAAAACCACCGGAATCCAACAAAATTTCCTTGTGCTTTCTCCGCCATTTTGAAAAACCTGAAAGACAGATATCGGCGATTATCTGTTTTTCAAGATGGCGGAAAAAGCACAAGGAATTTTTCTTGGATTCCGGTGGATTTAGGTATCTCTAATGACCCTCTAATTGTCCTAAAAAATGTGGCCTGTCCATCCGTTTTGTTATTTTTAAGTCTAACTATCTTGTACTAGTTACATTTTTGGTTTCGAACTATGGCAATCGCTGCTAGAAATAAAAATATAAATACGAGTATTTATAACATTCGTTACGATAAATACGAAATATAATTTCTATGGGAAGTATAATTTTATTCAACGGTGTTAATTATCGATGACGCAATTAGAAATAAAATAAAGAGACGTTACGATTTAATGACTATGAGTAAAATTTATTTCGTCCTTAATCACAAATTACATCCTCGTGTCGTCGCTTTATCGAATGGAAATGCAGAATTGGTCAAATGTCGATGAAGAAATAATTCCGTTTATTCCTCGATCATAATGTCGTATTAATCGAAGGAGACTGCGACCGTTCTGTTTTCCAACCAACACTTGTACAGCTTAGCTCCGATCTCGCACTGGTTGCTACCGCCTATAATAAATAACAAATCGTAATAATAATTTGGTAACGAGACGATCATCTTGATTTAGAGAAATACGATAAACGTTCGTACGATCGTTAAATCGCGTTACGATATCGACGTCACTCTTACCGAGATTCGAGCATTTGCCGATCAAAGCATCGACTTTTTCTCTTGGAACGTCGCTCGGGACTTTGGCACGGAAGACCGCCTCGTTGAACGTACCATCGGCGTTGAGGAAGCCGACTCGCTTGAAGAAACAAGCCGCGAAGCAGGCTAGTTTCGGGTCTTGCTCATCGAGAATGCCCTTCTTCACATTGTCGATTGCGTCTGCGATAAATTAATCCATTTTTATCGATATTTTTCTCCATCGCGTACGTAGAAATAAATTTCAATCAATTATCCAAATTATCGAAAAAATTTGATTTTGATTGATGATTATGAATATTATTAACATTAAATAATATTCATTTTTTTTAATAATTAACGATTATCGATTGCTTTTTTTATTTCATCGGTTGACAATCGTCGTACTCACCGGAAGAGACGCCGGTCTCTTCGGTACAGGCCGCCCGATGTTCTCGCAATTTGGCCTTCTGCTCATCGGTAAGAGCGGCAGACTGAAAATAATATAAAAAATGAATAGACATTGATCGATAAATCGATTTTCTATTCGATGTGTAAGAAACGAATCGAAGATTCGACTTTGTTCATTAGAGCAATTATTTGAATGAAACTTACGACACTAGCGACGATGCAGACTGCAAGGACGAGCGCAAAAGTCTTCATGATGAAGTAAAGAATTGTTGGGAATTCTGCTTTCGAACGATCGATTACGAGATTGGACGATTACTGGTAAATCCCTGAAGAGATTTTCGGCTTTTATACGATCGCTGGGTTGTCCAGCTCCGTTACCCATGAGTTTCGGCAAATAGATTAATATGCGAACAAAAAAAATCACTAAGTAAGGTCATACAAAAACGTCGAAGCAAGAAATAAAAATAAAGAGAGAGATAGATTTACGTAGAGCAAATATCATATCCGCAATTAGCATATAGTTCTGAGCGAAGGCCAAGGCCAAAAACCCTCGTTGATGGAGACCGACGGGTTCGAAAGTTTCGTTCATAATTCATATACCGACAATTTTTTCACCAATACAAATACAAAATTTACGATACACAGCGCCGAGCATTCGATCATTTTTTTGCCTCTCGCATATACACCTCGGATGGCTCGTTTACATCACGATGATAGTAATCGATTATACAATACACGACGCTTATTCAAGCGACTATGTTTTTACTACCATTTTTATTCGCGAGTCATTTATCGCCCTTGTACAACGCATAAGGTACCTTGAAATTTAACGCTTCGACCAAAGAACGATTGGAAGAAGAAACGACGAACGATGATATTATTGATAAACGATCGGTAATAAATTTCGAAAAATCGAACTCTCGTGTACAACGGTAAATTGTTTTGATAAAAAGTCTGCGCCAAGTACAAATTTGAGGAAAATGCGATCTTCGTCGATCGGAGAAATCCAATCGAAACGAATGTTTTTTGCGGTTCAATGTTATTGTTTTTTTTTCTATTCGTGGATAATCTGGCGTTTGTTTTTAAGGTTTCGAGAAAATCGAGGAGAACGTGAAGTCGGGAGTCACCTGATGGAACTAATTGTCAGTGCTATACGAGTCAAGGTCTCGGCTAGCTTACATTTTAAACTCATTCGGAATTATTATATTCGTTATTTCCCGAAATGGCATCACTTCCGCGCTGCTTCCTGCTGTAAAGCTGCTTCGAGCTAACAATTAAACAACAATAAGTAGACTTTGATGCGAAATGGTGAAGGAAGCTCGTGATTATACAAATGACGATGATACATTTGACTGGTTCGCGCTGACCATTTCATTGTTCGATGTCGCATTTTCTCTCTCTTTTGCTCACCATCATCGTACGACTTCTGGATAGTAATTAACTCGTGTGGAACATTGTTATTGTACTCCCCACTTCGCAAATCTAATGATATAACGAATCGAAAGAGCCGCGACTTTAATGTTTATACATTTCTATATAAAGAGTAAAAAACGTTGGGAATATTTAGTTAGAAGTGTGCAACGAACGGTCCAAGAATGTGTCGCAACGTTGCTCTTCTCGTGCTGGTTGCACTGACGTCGACTGTGAGTTTACAAATAAAATATACAAATATTAATAGATTTTTTTAAAAATGAATTCCTATCGATATTAATTATTTATAATCGATTCGGCGACAGTCGAACGTTTTTTTTATAGAGGCTTGTCTATTCGTCCAATTAATTTGCGCAAACTGGCTCGCGCGGTCCAATTTGCATAAGCAAATCGGCAAGATTCTACAAGCTTTCTGTAATTGCACGAGCTAAAGCGTTTGACTCCAGTAAAATTCAACATTTTGGATTTTACTCGTAAAATTCAACATTTTGGATTTCACTCGTAAAATTCAACATTTTGGATTTCACTCGTAAAATTCAACAATTTGGATTTTACTTGTAAGATTCAACATTTAGTATTTTATTCGAGCCGTTTGTGCAAATATGTGTGATAATAGTATGTTTTACGTACTGACCGGTCTTATCTTTTAGTCAATGGCGCGAAAATCCAATTTTTTTAGGTACTTGAATGTAAGAAACGAGAGTTTCATAAAAACAAATTCCCGAACAAAACGAAGTTTATAAATCGTATCCTCTCGTTTGAGAACAGTTAGAAGATCGTTAAAAGTTAAAAGATGATCGAGGGAAGCATTGTAAATTCTACCGAAAGGTAATTTTCTTTTTGTAAATTCTGCACAGGCTCTCGGCATGCCAGGAAAAGAGGAATTCAAGGCGATGATGACAAAATGCGGAGAGGAGACCGGATTCGATCCTTCAGTTTTTAAAGGACCACCACCGCCACCCGACTACGAGCCCGATGCGAAAATGAAGTGTTTCACTGCGTGCATAATGAAGCAGCGAGGAGAGGTGAGAAAACTGACGAAATTTATTATTTTTCGTCAAACGCGATAATTCGCGAAGAATTTCGGAGTAATCGTAATAACAAATAAAACAAAATTTCAGATGAAAGAAGATGGAACCGTCGATCTCGCAGTGGCGATTGAAAAATTACCACCAGATGTTCCCGATCGCGAGAATGTCGTCGCGGCGATGACCGAGTGCAGCACCCAAAGTGCGTATTACTTTCCAATTGTTTATCATTTATATATTTTTTATTTAATCTCGCCTCTCTCGTTTCGTCGATTATTGTTTCATTTGATTTTTTGTCTCTCTTCGTAGAAGCCGATGACGATTGCGAGACGGCCTACATGATATTCACCTGTCTTCGCGACAAACACGTGCGTAACGGACGATCTTTTTTGCAGCATCGATTTCTTTGCTTCGACGATATCTCGATCGGAAATATAAAATGAATTTTTGTTTCTCCTCACAGGCCCTACCGCGTATGCATGGACCACCACACCCTTGATGAACAATACGTAAATCGAGAAGGGCGTCATACAAGGACACGAGAAAATAAATATCCAGCTCTCTGCGCTACGTTATTTATGTAAAATTTCCTATGATATTAATAATATTCATCTTAATTTTGAGAAATTCGGTACGAAAATAAAACAAACGAAAAATGTATTGTTGAATTATAATCTGATTTGTTCGTAACCCATCGAGACTCGATCCACCGGCGTCGACGTCGATGATGCAACCGATCGGCGAGCCAATGAGCGATAACCATCGCGTAAATTTTTATTGCTCGCGTCAACCGACTTTCCGAGCAACACAATGATGGAAAACTTGCGTTGGTTCTCATTCAGTCGCGCTGGCTTTTTCCATTGCAAGATCAGTCTTATTAGCCGCAATTTTTATTTCTCGGCGCCTTGGTAATTACGAGTCGTATAACAAAATTGCACTCGTTACAGAGAACGAACATCGAAGTAGACGTTTATGTTTCATACATCTTCCGATATACGTGTCTAATTATGATCGCGACTATTATGTCCTTTGCGATTTCTCAAGCGTTACGCAATCCTGCAATTTTACAAAATTAAAACAAAAAATGATATTACTTAATAATACGCGTAAGAATATTACAATTTGTTAGAATTGAGAAAATATCGAGAAGATCAATTATTAAATTTAACTGTGCGAATATAATGAAAATTATTTCTCGAAGTATCTTAGTGGCGTTGATAAAACTTTGATGAGGAATAACAAAATCGTCGAATGGAAGGAGAATTGGTCAGAATCGATAGGATCTTTACTTTTAACGTTTTATTTTTTCAATCTCACTTGGCCACGCCACGTCCTAATAAAATGTGGTAGCCAGTCTCTTAGAAAACATCTCTACAGTCTGGACGAATAAATTAAAACTATGACAAGTCGGATGATTTCGAACCGTATATATTATTGCTTTGTGAGGTTAATGCCTTCGGCGTTCGGCGCCGTCGATAGAATATGCCTAGCAACTACATTTATACTTATTTTTCTGCTGCGTCCGGGATAGAGAGACACCGAATATTAATTAACATTTGCCGATTAATTCAGTTACGGGTTAAACAATCCATTTTCGACCAAAAAAGGAAGAGATTTACGAGCGATGTATTTAATTGCGTTGAATAAATTGTAGTTTGTGTGACTACTGTCTGGAAACATACGTCTCGCAGATGTTATCACACCCCTTATAACTATAATGTAATGAATATGAATGAGTACGAATTATGTCATACCGAATGATTTGAGAATAGAAATCTACGATATAATTCTCGGGCAGCTAAATGAATTGTAACATTAATATATTTGCGTCATATTGTAACAATAATTTTCACAAATTTTTAGACCTTTGAGGTAATAATGACATTGCCACTCTGTTATCGACAGATTCAATCGTCTCGTTCGGGTGTCTCTGATATGTACGAGACGTAATGCATTCTATTTTTATTTTCCGATCTTGAGTCATAGATTTGTTTTTTAAACAAAATCAACGACGCTCCTGGCGACTTTACACCCCATTAATTCTTATGTGAATAAATAAATAGCAAAAAGAATGTTGATTTCACGATGAGACGTTATTTCCGGAATACATTTATAAATCCGATTCCTATTTTATCGCGATTGAGATAGTAATATATTACAAATTAATCCTAGATAAACAAAAAATGGCATTTTTGCCATTTCCCAGCCTAAAACAACTTCAAGGGCAACGGAGTGCCGTTGCAAAGGGTCACTTTTGTGCGTTAGTTTATAGCCGAGCCCTTAAAAATTCTCATCTTTGTGAGATCAAATTGACCCAGGCTTACATCGAGCTGTTTGACCACTTTTTGCGGAAAAGATCATCAGATACAAAGCATGCATAAGCGTACGTATGAAGGGGGCATTTTTCCTACTATGATATTGTTTCAAGAGGCCGGGTAAATTTGCTTGGATGCGACGATCGATTTTCCCCGAGATAATGATTTTTTACTCCGAAATAAATAATAAAGTGTTGACTGATTCCGCTTGAAACTCTCAATCATGTTGCAAAATTAACCACCCAATTACAAACTTCAAATTCGCTAATGCGGGGCATCATAAGTAAATCAATTAAGGCATCTTTCTACTTTGTAATTTTGAAAAACTCGTTTTTTATTGCATTTTTCGAAAGTGTAGACCTTTAAGAATATCCTGTAAAAATTTTAAGGCGAAATTCCTAATAGTTTGGATTTTATAGCGAACTATGTCAGTAGTATAAGCCTACTGCATTACTCGCGCGACTAGTGTTAAACGCGTTTTTCTCGAAAGGCATTTTTCGCAACTGGCGTAGGATACAAAAAAAAAACTAACAAGCCGATGAATTGTTTTTCTACATATTATTGCCTCTGGGCCCTGCTGCAATTAACTTTCTGCGTCAAACATTTTAAAAAATGCAAAACTAAAAAAACGTAAAATTCGTACCGTAAAATTGCAACCTGCGCTATTTTGACAATTGTTTACTTACGCAGTTAATTATAGCAGAGACCAGAGCGGCATTCATACTCTTTACAAATCTGGCTTTTTTTCATTTCACACTAGCTGCCCGTCCCGGCTTTGTACGGATGGTGTACCTAATGAAAAAATGAGACAAAATCTTCCGTTTACAGTACGACCATGTAATGAAATAAAATTACACATCAAAAAAAGAATTATTGAATTTGGTACAATTGTTCGAAAGTCATGCGCGTACATACATTAGGATTTTAAACCTGCATTTTTGCAATATCTCGAAAAATACGCATCGTACAGAAAGTTCGCCGAATCAAAACTTTAATATCTTCGAGAGGGGCGTCTGTTAGTACTAAATTATATAGAACCTCGTATACCCTGTGGACGAGGAGGGTGGCAAATTAAAAATCTTAAATGGGAATAAGCGGTGGATCAAAAGTCACCCATCGCCATCGGTCAATGTATTGTTTGCAGCCTCACGTTCATCACCATTTTTTAAAATTCTATTGATGAATATTTAATTTTAATTATTGCTTTTGTAGCAGACATACTGCTGAATAAATGACAAAAAGTTTGATTTCATAGCTTGTATTACTCATAAAAAAAATTCTTAAAAATTGGCTAATTTTCGGGACGACGAAGTAGAAAAATGTCTTAAACTCTGTGAATTTGTTCGGTTTTTGTATAGCATAAGTAGTAAATGAAAAAATTGTAGGACAAAAATAGCCCCGATTTATCTTTCGGAAGGCAGTAAAGAAATGTTCAAATAAAAATGGTCAATGATGCGCGCATTCGCATTAGAAACACCCATTAAGTGCAATTAGGTGCTGAAAATAAATTATACAATATTGGATACACATGTTTGATACACTTGTACCCAATATCGTATTCAAATATTTTATCTATCTTCAAATATCCGAACATTGCCCCACTCCACCTGCTTCATAATTTGGTATAAATAGGAGACAAAAAATATCCGACAATCAGTTTGTGCCAAATCAACGAATCGAAGATGTATCGCAGCGTTTGTCTTTTTGTGCTGTTCGCACTTTCCGCATCGGTGAGTATTCATAATAGGGGCGACTGGGTACGGTTGTAACAGTTATGCGTTGATCGCCCATAACGATGCAATTGTGGTATAGATGTGCGAACAAAATGGTTTATATTGAAAGCTGGATATCGGCCTTCAAATAGAAACCACGATTAGGTGTCCATCTCTTTAAGAATGTGTATGAGATAAAGGTTGTTTTATAAAACATGTAACAGCGCTAGGGGTCGGTTGTAACACATCAAAAGAACACGTAGTGCATCCACTTGTATCACTTTTTTTTATTGAAAAACGCGTATTAAAGTATTTTCTAATTACTTTACTCTTCTATGACACATTTTATTATTATTTAATTCATATTTTTATCGTCATGTATAACACAGGTCGACAAAAAAACTGTTTTTTTCTGGATCGAAAATCACCAAAATATCCATTCTTAGCTTTTAAAGTTTGTTTTTGTCTATTTTACGTCGATAAGTAAGTTTTGAAGATTTTAACCGATTTTACGAACGGCAGGTAGTAGCACTTTGATCAAAATGGTAGGAAATTGCAAATTACTCGCGCCGAGCACAGTAGTGAGTGTTTACTTGTCTATCACAGCTGTAACAACCCTTATTGTATATTACTGAGTTAGAAAATGGCGTCAAGACAGTGTAAACAAGATGTTGATTCATTATGTTTTATTTGCGGTGAATTTATTAAAGTAAGAAGGAAAAGACTTCCTTTGGCAACAAATTTGAAGCTTTGTGAAACTTATGAAGTCTATTTTACCCTGCGTGTTCGGAATCAAGGTAAAAAACGGGGTACCTCACTTTGCCTGTGTTAACTGCAAAAATACTTTAGAAGGTAAGAAACTAGAAATGAAAATCTAAAAAGGTTTCGAACATATTAATATTTGTGTACTCCATAACTATTATTATTATACGGAAAAATCAACGAGAATATGATGGGAGATTACGTTTGGGGTTTAATACGAGAAAGTCCATACAAACATAAGACAATCACTAAAAATATTCATTTTTGAACTTGATTTGTTATTATTTTCGAAAAATCTTAAAATTCGAAAAGTTGCTCTGGTTTCTACAAAAGCAAACTTTGATCAAAAAAGTTATTTTTCCCTGTATTAGTAACGTAGAAGAAACCAAAATTTAGCATTCAGAAGTCACACCCAAAAATCGTGTCGGCCGGTGTAATTAGTCAACAATATTAATGAGATTAGTATTGATATAAACGACTTTAAACACTTTAAAGTAAAAATAAATTAAGATAAATTAATAGAAAAGGAGTACGCTTAATAAAAAAATAAAATAAAAAATTAAAGTTAGAATTCTCGAGAAAATTTAGACTCTGTTATGAGCCATATATTCGATTCCGATCTCGTCCACGGTATCATTTGCGCCTATTGTATCTCCCTTTTTCACGTATGTCATCAATGATACATAGTTCACATTATTGTTCTCGGCTGCTCTTCTTAAAGAAGTTCCGTTCTTCACCTCGTTGTAGGCAACCTCATAATCGGAAATAACTTTTACACCTCGCGAAGTTTTTCTTACCCGGTTTCTTGGCATCTAAAATATAAAGAATAATGACATTAATAATTAACTAATAATTCATTAAAACATTAACAAGTTATTAATTACTAATATTACAACCGTATTTGCGAAAATAATTACAAAAAAATAGACAGTTGCTTGTTTATTAAGCTGTAAAGTTCAATGAGTATTTGGAAATCACCCAATACGGAAACTGTTATATCAACGGTATATCACTAAGTAATATTAAAAACAAACTGACCAAAAATTCTTACTTTTAACCGAAGAAATCAAATGGATCTCTCTCTGCGGGCGTCAGTTCTGCGGAAATATAGCGTAGCACTTCTATGCATGTCGAGGCTTGAAAGATGCGCATCTTTTGTCTCTTGTGAATATTTGTAGTGTTTCAGCCGTACCGACACATAGTGATGGACCAAATAACTTACAGAAATAGGAGCCAGTATTTTATAATCTCTAAAGTACAAAGTTTCTGTTTCCAAATACTCAATGCAATAAATGATATTAATCAGAAGCTATATCGAAATGAAATTCGCGAAAAATACTTACTTTTGATCGAAGAAACACAATAGGCCTATGACGCAACACTGGGAATCATGTCCGAAACTGGAATCCGAATATTTGTTCTCTTTGTACCTCTAATCTACCGTGCAAAGTTTCGAAGATATTTGTGTTGTTACAACTGTACCCTGCTACAACCGTACTGTCTCCCCTACGTAACGAGATTTCGGAATAAGTAATATGAAAAATGTCCTAATTCCGACGATTTGTCCAGGCTTCGTTCCTGGAGGATGAGCGCAATCTTGACGAAGCCGAGGAACGATGTGTGATCGAATCAAAAATAAATCGCAATGCGGTCATAACTGGCAGTCACAATAACGAAAGGATGGTACCCGAAGCAACGCGCAGATGTTATGTAGGATGCCTCTCGCGAGAACGTGGATATGTTAGTAATAAATACATACACACACACAGACATATCTATATAAATGTATTAAGGAATAGATCGTTCGATGAAACAAGAATCAATGAATAATTGAATTCACAGGTTTATCCGAATGGTAAGTTGCATATTGAAAACGTGAAGAAAACTCTTCCTCGCGATCTCGTCGATCCAAATATAGTCATCGAGGCCTGGGAAAAATGCACTCACGAAGGTACGAATAATCGTCGAATATAACAAGAATGAAAATTTTCTCGATTAATTATTACATTATTCTTTCCTCACTTGTCCGACAGACGGTGGCAATCTGTGCGACACGGCGTTCAAAACTCACCAGTGCATTGCTCGTCAGGATTCGGTGAGTTTCTTGAAAACAAACAATTGACGAAACGGAATTTAAGTTCGCAACTATTTTCGTTCGAAACGACATTTGATAGTCTCCTAATACAAGCCTCGTATTCGCGCTTCAGATAATTCGTCAGCAGGGTGGCTGGAGACGCAAACAAGGGCGAACGTACAAGCAGTGAAAAATAGCACAATGATGAAATGTTTCTAACATAGAAAAACTAGTTTATGTAATAGTATAAAATGATTTTTTCAAAATAAAATGTTTATTATGCATGCATAATTCACCGACTGCCAGTTTTTCAACGCCTTTGCCCTCTAAACTATCCTGGATAAGATCATATAAAAATTTAATCAAAATAATTCTTACAATAATATAACCTCATATCCTAAAAGACAATTGTCACAAAAAAGAAATGTCTACACTACAATATAAATAAAGTTTTATGAATATGAAAAATAATAATATTCGCGGTTTAAAAAACCAATTGAGTCGGCGGAAATCTTACGTACTATTTCAGTATGTTACTGTACAATAGATTTGAGGGGCGATTGTGCACTTGGCGCAATCGCATAGCGTTCGACACAAAACTGAAATAGCTATAGTTTGCGTAATGTAAACTATAGGTATGTCGTTTTGGCGTGAGTGTTAATGAGAATTTCTTTTCTTATCTTTTCGGTCTGCAGTTATCCGAGTGATTCGCATATACCACTCTACGGTACAGTAACATACTGAAATACCACGTAATACCGCGATTACACATGCTTGCTCGCCACTCGCCTCGCCACTCGCCTCGCCACTCGACTCGCGTCTCGCCTCGCCTCGCGTTTCGCCTCGCCTCGAATCCCGCCTCGCCGCTTGTCGCGCGTTAAAAAAGAAACGCGCTACGACCCAACACGTTTTATATGGACACATAACGTAATGTGGATTGGCCACACGAATGTTTCGCCGAACATTTCGTCGAGTGGAGGCGAAACGCGAGGCGAGACCCGAGGCGAGTAGCGAATCGAGTAGCGAGCACGCATTTGTAATCGCGACTCAAGATTTCCGCAGACCCAAGTCGTTTTTTAAACTGTGAATATTATTATTGCTCATATTCATAAAACTTTATTTATATTGTAGAGTAGATATTTCTTTTTTATGAAAATTGCGTTTTAAGATTGGAAGTTATATTAATATAAGTATTATTTTTATTAAATCGTCTGATTCAATATTATTTTTGCAAAATTGATATTTACACATATTTATATTTATATTATTTTTAACTGCCTTCATTTGAAACTTTACAATATGAGATTTGTATTTAATTTAATTTAAGTGTTATTTATTGAAACTTGTATTTGTGGTATTTAAAGTCGTTTATCGCTCATGTGGGTCTGTTTAAATTTGTTTGAATGCGTAAAATAATGATATCATAATATTTAAATGTAGCGGAAAATAATTTAACGCTCACTTAATCGCGATGCTAATCGTTTCGCAATTTGGCCATATCGAAGTTCTTATGTAGAAACAAGAGAAAAAAACCTGTGTGTACTTACGTACGCACGTAAGAAGTTATATTTTTGCGTTGATAAAAAAAGATCTGTGTGTGCTTATGTACCCACGTAAGGAATTATACTTTTTTGGCGTGAATAAAAGATTAATGTTTTATATTGTGGCGTGAATATTTTATTTTTGTAGAAATTGTATGTTTAAGATTAGAGGTTATATTAATATAAGTATTATTTTTATTAAATCGTCTGATTCAATATTATTTTTGCAAAATTGATATTTACACATATTTATATTTATATTATTTTTAACTGCCTTCATTTGAAAAGTTTTAATATGAGATTTTTATTTAATTTAATGTAAGTGTTATTTATTCAAACTTGTATTCATGGTATTTAACGTCGTTTATCGCTCATTTGGGTCAGTTTAAATTTGTTTGAATGGTAAATAAATTCTTTTCTTATTTTTGAAATATTGCACATAATAATTGCAAAAATCATAATTGGTTAAGTGAACGCGCACAAAAAAAAACAAAGATGTCAATTATATAAATTTCACGATTCAAAATAAAATACCAGGTGCAGCTAAAACGTACAAGACGATTAATAGTTTAATGAATCAAAAAGAAGGTATTAATTATCCAACTGTATTCTTAAATTCACTTGATTTGCCAGGCATACCGCCGCACTTTTTAACATTAAAAATTGGCGTGCCGATCATTCTTCTACGAAAAATAAATCCACCACGACTTTCCGTCGGTACTAGGCTTTCAGTGAACAAAATTATGAACAATATCATCGAAGCTACAATTTTTAATGGAAAATTTAAAGGAGAAGATGTACTGTTGCCACGTGTCCCAATTATACCAACAGGTATGTCATTCGAAGTTGTCCATCAACAAAGCACAAGAACAATTCCTACAAGTGTGTAGATTATATTTTGAAAGACCATGCTTCACACATGGACTATGTGCAGAGATATATGTATGTGGCCTGCTCACGTATAGGAAAGACTTTAGATTTATTCGTGTACGCACCAGATCAAGAAACAAAAAATATTGTGTATCCAATAGCAGTTTAATAAACATAATTAAAAAAAAGAATTTCTTTTTCTCGCATTCGCTGTCAAATCAATTATGACAAAAAAACGGCGTTTGCAACGCATGCCGGGTACCGCTAGTATATTATAAATTAATCCTAGATAACAAAAATGGATCCCTCCAATTTAGCCATTTCCCAGCCTAAAACTACTAAAGGCAACGGAGTGTCGTTGCAAGGGGTCACTTTTGTGCGATAGTTTATAGCCGAGCCCTTAAAATTGCTAATCGTTGTGAGACAAAATTTACCCAGGTTTACACCGAGCGTAGACTTTTTTGCAGAAAAGATCGTCGGATACAAAGCATGCATAAGCGTACGTCGAGAAGGACATTTTTCGATACTATGATATTATTTCAAGATCTTAAATAGTTAAGTGTCGACTAATGACGCTCGAAACTCTCAATTCTTTATGTTGCAAAATTAACCACTTAGTTACAGACTTCAAATTCGCTTATGCGGGGCATCATAATTAAATCCATTAAAGTGTGAATTTTTTCGGATTTTCTATAGCATAAGTAGTAAATGAAAAAAATGTAGGCCAAAAATAGTCCAGGTTTATCTTTCGAAGGCAGTGAAAAGACGTTTTAACGATAATGGTTAATAATGAGAACATTTGCGCCAGAAACAGCCATTACGACTAGGTGCTGAAATTAATTTATACAGTATTAGATACATAATATATGTTTGATCCATATGTACCGAATATCGTATTCAAATAGTTTATCTATCTTCAAATATTAGAACGTTTCCCCACTCCGCCCGCTTCATATTTTAGTATAAAAAAGAAATAAAAAATATCCTACAATCAGTTTGTGGTGAATCAACGATCCGAAGATGTATCGCAACGTTTGTCTTTTTGTGCTGATCGCCCTTTCCGCATCGGTGAGTATTCGTAATGCATAACGAGATTTCGAAATAAGTAATATGAAAAATTTCCTAATTCCAACGGTTTATCCACGCTCAGTGTCTGGCGGATGAGAGAAATCTTGACAAAGACGAGGAACGATGTGTGATCGAATCAAAAATAAATCGCAATGCGGTCATAACTGGCAATGTCCATAACGAAAGGGTGGTACCCCAACTAACGCAGAAATGTTATATAGGATGCCTCTTGCGAGAACGTGGATATGTTAGTAATAAATACATACACACACACAGACATATTTATATAAATGTATTAAGGAATAGATCGTTCGATGAAACAAGAATCAATCAATAATTGAATTCGCAGGTTCATCCGAATGGTACGTTGCATATTGAAAACATGAAGAAAACTCTTCCTCACGATCTCGTCGATCCAAATAAAATCATCAAGGCCTGGGAAAAATGCACTCACGAAGGTACGAATGATCGTCAAATATAACAAGAATGAAAATTTTCTCGATTAATTATTACATTATTCTTTCCTCACTTGTCCGACAGACGGTGGCAATCTGTGCGATACGGCGTTCCAATCTTTCCAGTGCATTGTTCTTGAGGAGTTGGTGAGTTTCTTGAAAACAAACAATTAACAATTAAACAAAATTTAAGATCGGAACTATTTTGGTTGGAAACGAAGCTTGATAGTCTCTTAATACAGGCCTTGTATTCGCGTTTCAGGCAATTCGTCAGCAGGATGCCAGGGAACGCAACGAAAAGCTGACGCACGAGAAGTGAAAAATGGCAGAATGATGAAATGTTTCTAACATATAAAAAACACTTTATGTAATAAAATGATTTTTTTTAAATAAAAATTATTTCTGTCGTAAAAAATCTCTTCCTTAAAATATTCAATCACTTCATTGCGTTATGTGTATCGAGCTGTGTATATTAGGCATGCATGATACACCGATTGCCTATCTACGCTCGCATGATCAAGAGTCGAACAGTTTTTCAACGCCTTTGCCCTCTGTTTAGAGGGCAAATAAAGTGTTTGATTACAATCGTATGACTCAGCAAGACTACGACGAAACGTATCATGTTTCACTTCTGCGTACTCTTCACAGATACAGTTTTGTCAAGTTCGAATATCAACGTCAATCATCACCACAGTGACCAACCCCACATTCCAACACATCAAATCTAACGAACTCCGTCTCGACCAATCAGCGTCGAGATAAATAACGTGGGTCCCTTTAGCATTGCGTATCGCCCCCTTTTTTAGTACCGTCACATCGGCCGACCGAAGATGTATCGCACTGCTTTTCTTTTTCTGCTATCAGCAGCCTTTGTAGCCGTAAGTATATACCTACGAAATCATTGCCTTCAGGTTTCTATTGGCAATCTTACGAATTGCGTCTATACTTTTACTCGGATCTTTGTGTAAAATAATTGTGAGTGAACGAAAAAATTTTGATTACATATTCAATGAACTATAACATTGATAGTCGCAGACAGGAGAATATCCAGACAATCAACAGGATTCTACGACCATAAGATGCGCGGCAGAGCAAAATGTTACTGTGGCGTATATTCGTTCCGCACTACATAAGAACGTCACTGAAGTCGATTTTACCAATCCTACGGTCAAATGTCTGATACTATGCTTCTGGAAATCCATTGGATTGGTGAGTTACAGTCGCGATTACATCGTCAGCCCACTTTGAATCGTTATCTTACGAGACTGGGCAACCAAAAATGATCTATGTATCGAAATTTGGGCTGTATTTCTTTTACACGTATTTCTATGTGTCTTCTCGATCGAAATATCCGTGTCGAATTAATACAAGACGATGTGAAAAAGATATGAAAATCATGAACAACAATAAATTTCTGAGATAATGATAGGTCGTGGCTTTTCTAACCGCGGTTGAATCTTTCACGATTAAATTGTGAAGTTTGATTAAGAATTTATTCATTTGGCAGGCTGGAGACGATGGAAAGTTTAACATGACCGAGATCACGTCAAAGCTGAGGAAAATTAATACTATTCCTAACCCAGATGCTGTGATTCAAGAATTCACGGAATGTTCCTCCGAGGGTATGGGAAAAAATAATCGATACACGATGCTAGGATCGATGACTGGAATAAAATGAATTTTATAAATAACGGTTGTTTTACAGAGGGTACTGATAAATGTGATACCGTGACCAAAGGAGTGACCTGCGTCTTGCAGAAGAAGGTACGCGAATCGTATAATCAGCAGCACAAAATGATATTCTAGTTCAAGTGATTTAATTCTTATTTTTTCTTAACACGAGAATCTGTATTTTTGCAGGCATTTCGAGAATGGGCCCCATACGGGAGTCCATTGCGTACTAACGCGCAGTGATGAAAAAACGACACTAGATGTTTGTTTATTTAGACATTTTTTATCCACTGTTATCGCAATCGTTACTCGCGATATTATTAATTCAAGTTATGGAAAAGTGCATGGTTTAATCCTAATTTTCAAAGACTATTGTAATCCCGGCTTAATAAAAATATTTAATCTCCAACGTTCAAGAAATTGTCAATGATTTATTATTGCAAAAGAGGTACTTACATCTTTAGAACTCTCACATGAAATGAAACCGTCTCTACTGTTCATAAATATATTTTACAGATTATATTATATTTAAAGATATATCTAACAAATTTTATTAGAGGGATTCGAGTATTATTTTTATTTTATGACCGAGTTATCAACAGTTTAACAATTTGGTCCATTCGAACGAACTTGGAAATGGTGACGTAAGATAGCGTACCCGAATGGCTTCGACATGTGCTGCCCTCCGTGTCAGGAAAAAACACGACGATGTTCGTAAAACAGGATACGACAAAACGTACTAGTAGCGTAGTAGCTGCCTGTGTGCAGCATGGTGCAACGGTGCATTCGATCGTATCATCACAAGGACGGATTTTTTAATTGCATATTAGTCAGCATGCAGCACTGACGAACAATTGCCTAATCATGGGAGACAAAGGTACGAGTTCCTAGCATTCTCGTTGTACTGTCATATCCGAATTTGTTTCGTTAATACATTCTCAACGAGTTATTATCACTATACACAGTAAAAACTTGAGTCGATACGAGCAGACGCCAATTTGATGTTACAACCGTTACAACGAAGCGGCACGTTCTAAATACGCACGTGACCGATATCTCGCTCTCGCGTGTGGCTTTTTTGTACAAATCTTCTTTTACCGGAAATGGCATATAACTCGCGTAATCCTTGAAGTTCAAACGTTTTTTAAAGACCCAACAAATCTTAAATTACGACAAAGTGCATAGAGGTCGTTGCCCGTTTGTCTTATTAAAAATCTCGCTCGTTCGTTGTTCAAGATTTCATAGATTTTTTTTTGTACCAACGATTATTCTCGTTAATGAAGTTGTTATATATGATTTCAGAGCATCACGTCCACTTTAGCGGTGGCAGCGGAATGGGGAAAGATAATAATATTATGATACAGCCGCAACGTCACGGTCACATTGATGTGCACCTCGGGTTTCTACAACTTCATCACAGGCAATTAATTTTGAATCAAGATACATATATTCCTTTTTTTCATGAATATACATATGCAACAGCCAGCGAATTATCATCATTACTTATTACCCTGCTATCGAGTAGCTGTGCTTCCAAGTCCTTCGACTATTTGTTTTCTTTTTGTAAATTTCAGATATCACATAGAGTTTTCGGTACCATGGAACATGTGTATTCACAGTGAAGGTCAGACGATCGCTCCCGCCGTCGTAGTGGGCAGCCCGAATCCCAATTGCTCCGTAATTGATTTCGCTCAGGACAAGGACGGCCTAAGGTAATTGAAACGATTAAGCCGCGGTACTCCCGTTCGACGAAAATTAAAAAGGACTTACGAACGAACGAGACCGAGTCCACGAAGCAAAGATAATGAAGATTTTTCTTTTACAGATTGAAAATCGACCTATTGGCCTATAAGGAGAAAATAATCAAAGAAGAGGTTCAACTCACGTGCTGTAAATCGGGATCTCCTTTGAAAATTTTAATACACGCCCGTGTCCTCGGCAAGGACAAGGGCACCCCGTTGCTTCGTAATGGTATACGAAGCATAGCGATCGAGGACGACGACGACGAAGACGACGACGACGACGAAGTTTCGGAATAGACACTAAACGTATTGCGCAACTCGCGTGAAAATTGCCCCAGAAATTGTCGCGAATCGATTATTGCTTCATAACGTTCCACCGAACGCGCGTGATGTCAACGAACGAAATCCGGAGCGCGTTTTTTCTCCAAGCTTCGTGGCATAAGTCACTGATCGTTATATAATTTATAAATACTCGTTAATATGCATCGCGCGAATCAAGTCCGGACGTGCTACGACCGCTACGAATCCACATAACCGGAAACAGCCTATATTATCTTACGCTCTACAAACTTTTGCCTTTTATCTCGTGCGTGCTAGAGTCGCGCGATAAAATCTATACGGCTGTCTCGCTTTTTTTTCGCGAACGGCTCTGTAAATCACTCTATCGTTATACGAGAATATATTTTAATATTCTTTTTACATTGGCGCGAGAAAAAGCTCGCACGCGTTTGAGCCATTGGCTCTCGATCGTTACGTACGAAAAATTAACGCAAAACGACGCAATCTCTCGTCGAATACATTACAATTGTTCCTCTGCGCGAACGATAATTCATAGGGGAAAAAAACGTTCATAAAGAGCCACGTTGATAGTTCGTCAAGACGTTTTTTTCTTGTTCTTACTCGTGATAAGAAAACTAAAAACGTCGTACTAACATCAGCACTTGAATCGTCCTTTCTTCGTTGGTATGCCGGTCGGTCCGTCCACGAATTCACAGATATTGAAGCCAAGCTTAACCAAAGGATGACAATTGCTTCGAGGGTTGCCCCATTTACCGCGAAAAGTCATCCAAGCCGGAGACTTGTCGTTGTTCTCAGCTGGCAATAGCTCGATTCTCTTCCACGTTGGCCAGGCGATACCGAAACCGCTCTCGTCGTAAAGACGCGGTAGCCTGACGAATTTGTGTTTCCCCGGCGCTGTCCACAGACCGTGAGAACCACGCGCGCTGAAGAGAATAGGATGGGAGCCCGTTGACGTGAAAACTCGTTCAGGAAATATTGGCTTCTGAAATATTCCCTTCCTTGTTTCTTGGCTCTCGTACAAAAATGTACCGGTCCGTATATCGTAACGATAAAAGGCTCCTGCATCGTGGGCGGACACGTACATCGACGAAGGATGATCGTCACCCTGGAAAGCATACAAAGCAAAATATAGAAAATCTTTTGCAAATCACAGCGACGAAGCATTGCACGCGATTCTAATATCGACCCTTTGAGAACGACAAAATTGTATCGAATTAGGGAGTTTCGCATTGACCTGTTAAAGTCGAAGCTCGATCAGCTCAGAAATTGACTGCGTAATCAGTTTTTTTAGGTCGATCATAGTAGAACCGCATCGGCAATCTAATCAACATGTTCGAATAGACGAAAAATCAATGGAATAATTATTACATTAAAGAATATTTTTATACATATATATTCTATCTATGTCCAGATTTCTATCGCAACAAAACAAAATCTCCGCTGTTATCGGAGAACGTTCTCGTACATCGTCGAATCTAAAACTTTATTCATTCTCGGTTATTATCGACTACAACGAACACTGCGTTTCAATCTATGAAAATTACTTTTTTTCTTTCACCTTCTATGGTCGAAAAATTTGTAAAAAATTCTCAAAGCGACCAAGAACGGTCGCAGTGCAAAAATCGTAGCACGACGTTACAAGTACAAGAAGGAACGAAGATGATCGCACAAGGAGGATATTCACCTTGAAATAGAGACTCATGTGTTCCCAATCGCCCACATGATTGCCGTATTCCCTGAGGCTTCCCAGGCAAACACCCCCCACGCTTGGTATTGGCCAGCTACCGAAAAATCCAAGATCCAGAACGCAAACTGCCTTTCCCTCGCTGAACGGATAGAACATCCAATAGGTCACGTGAAAGTGCAGTTTCCTGAACCTGTTCTCAGCAATGCCGAGGATCGTATTCCCGTCGCGAATCGTGTCAGTTCTCGACGTCACGACGACCTCGTTTCCCGGAAGATCGTTCGTCGTTTGTATAGCGAGAATGTTGAGGTCGTCGATGCGAGATTTTCCATCGCGTTCAACGATGACCCTTCGTCGTTCCGACTGCCTTGATTCGGTGACCCTCTTTCTTCGTCTTCTTCGTCTTCTCATTAAATCTCTGTCGACGATCTCGTTATTACCGACGAACGACGATAATGAAGATGATTGCTTTTTCCCGGCGGGCGTCTCGACGAAATTGCAATCGTTCACCAATGCGTAAATCGGCACATTTCCAGCTGGTTCTTTCCCGTAAAGAAAAGACGATTCATTTCGCAGAAGCAGTTCTGTCGATAGATACAACGATAAATCCTTTATTATACCAAGAAATTGTTAATTTCATCGAGATATAAGAAACAAAAAGAAGGAAAGAAAAGAATAAGAAAAACAAAACGTAGTAATGTATATAAAGCATACAAACGTATATACGCGTTGCTTACCTACATCAATGCGCGTGCGCAGGTGATCATTATCCGCCTTGACATTGTCGAGGAATTCCGGTACACCGAGCGGCAGAAATCTCTCGCCTGGAGCGAGCCAAACGAGCGGGGCCCACGCTCGTATCAATTCTCTCACTGTAATGAAAGGAAAGAAAAAGAGAGAAAGAAGGGAAAAAAGTAAAAGTGAGTAATTATCGATCATCATCAGCGTTGGTATACTATAATAACGAGATGTAAGAACCGTCTCGCCGACGGCGTACTCAGGAAGTGCTTAAACGTTTTCAATGTTTCGCCACGGTTTTTACAATTATCATGAATACGTATATACAACTAGAAGCTTTCACACAACAGTGACTTGTAAATATGTCCGTGAGAGGGCCAGGAAGATACGTTTACGTACGAATAACTCTCAAACCCATTGCGTACACTTTCTCGCTTTCTTCATTTACGACCATTATTTTACGTAATGCCATAGCGCGCGTGCGCTCTCGAAACTGTCATGTATGTAAGTTTTATGATTCACGAATGAAAGTCACGCTCGAGTAACAATCGTTTGCTCTTGTTTCGAGGAATCAAACTTCGAGACGTTAAGAATAACTGGCCCCAAGACGTTTCCGTTTATGGAGAATGGATAAATCGTTGATTTCTAGGCCCGAATGAAATTTTTGCTGAAAAAGGTCTCGATTGTACGCGTAGATATTAAATCATTTTCGTCCGTTCGACTTTATGCCTCGTTACGCACCTTTTTTTAAATTTATATATTTTTCCGCTTCCGCCTCCCTAGAGGGAATGTCAAACTGCGCGGTATCCCGTGTGTCAAAATTTGTCACCATGTTCGGGAACAGAAATGCTGTTTTTGGATCAATTTACAGGATGACCGACAGGAATTTATTTACGAAAGAAAACGTTTTCTACTTAACGTTCGATCAACGCATTTCACACCTCGTACACGCTAATTCGCCAAAGTCGAATAATCATCGATAACTTGCAACGCGCATTGAAAGCTCGCGACAGCAGCGCCAACGCGAGAAAAAAAGCGGACAATCGTGAAAACACCAATTCCCGGCCCGCACCGCGAGTCACGAAAATTAAATGCACCTCGTTTTTCGTCCGTTATTCTCCGAGTCGTGCCTCGTCCGGACAGCAACGATATCGTCAGAAAAAGTCGTAACAACATATTTCTCGTAAGACATCGTGCCAGTGTTCTGACATTAATCGATACGACAGCTCGTGTTTCATTTCTCTCGATGATCCATCGCTCGTTCGTTGACCGAAACCGTCACAGTTATATCGATGTTTGTTGTTGCGTACACCGCACGTTGATTCCTCCTTAAACGTTCCAATAGAGCGACAGGGTGGACGCGAATAATACCGGTACGTTTATAACCTCGTAAACAATTATCTCGATGCACACACACACGTACGAAAACTTGGATAAATCCCGTAAAAAATCAGTGAACGAGTTACCAAGCGGTCTTATCCTCGTGGTTGAACGTACGCGAGTAACTGACCGGCATATTCTTCTCGTTTCTTTCGCCAACATTTCCACGCCGTTCACCACGCACGCATTAGGGTCGCAGTCACGCGAGTTGGAGAAATACGCGAGAACGATCCTAACGGCTTCACATAGAACGCGCATGTACATAGACGCAACACGTTTGTCGCTGGTACATGCCTCATGATGTAGAGAGAGGGAAGAGTGTTTAAGAATTATCGGAGAGGAACTTTCGTACGGTACGCGAGTACAAACATATTTTCCTCTTAATTTGCGTTAACCAACGTGTTTGTATATATACGTATATACACTTCGTCGTTCTTGATTGAAACCGTCGTGCTTATGTCAGGGGACGTTTAAGTCTGGTTAACGGATAATCGTACCGGTTGACATATAGCGTGTCAGTATAAATTAACAGTGGATTATCACAACAGCTTGCGGTAAACGGGACTTGTACCCAAAAATGGTCGTCACCATTAACTGAAAGTGCAAACGAAAGTATCTTGCCGGACTTCCGGTCTGACTTTGCACGCGACTGTTGTGATTAACAAGGCTTCGAGGATATATAGTCAGGTCGATCGTACACTTAGATTGCGAAAATTGTTTGCGCGCTTTTCTTTCTTTATAATGAAAGTTACATTAACGATGAGGGACCTGAACGAGCGAATCTTTACATTTCTTCATTAAACCCCATTAAATCTGCAAATTGTTCCATTGCCGAGTATCGAAAACTATCCCTTTAGTCAAAAAATATCATTCATCGCTTATTTAAAAAAAAAACAATGAAATTTATGAATTATATACGGGTTTCGTAAAAAAAAAATCGTCTAATCAATAATATGGTTTATAAATAGTAGATCAAGAATCTCGATGCTTTCACATATTCGAATTTCGATACGTTCGTTAACTTTTATTTTATTCGTTTCGACGAAGGGACTTACAGTCAACAGGTATCATTATTCTTCGGCCTTCTTCTTCCTTCTTACATTCGCGATTATTATTTAAATCGTCGATACAAGATACCTGTTTCTCGAGACGCGTACAATATCCGTCTCTCTTTCTCTCTCTCTCTCTCTCTCTCGTTCAATGATTATCATACCTTACTATGTTCGTGAAAAAACGCCACATAGACAACGACGCTTGGGCAATAATAACTTACGGTAACTCGCAAACTAAAAAAAAACCTGAATCGTCGATGGAAAAAGTCTTGAACGACTTTTCTTTAACATTATTCAACGTTTCGCGAGTTTTTATCATTAATCGAATAATCGTTGAACAGACGGCGCTCGCGAACTCCTCGAGTTGCCACGATCTATACATATGTGCAGATGAACGGTAGAATCGGGTTATTAAGGAGGTTGATCTGGTCAACGAATTAACAAACAGATATGGATGAACAAATCAGAATATAGTTATCAGTATCTAAAAAGTCATCTCTGAAAATTTCAAGACCCGAGGCGACCTTGTTCGTGAGAAATAAATAAAAACATATTTCCCAAATTAACATAGGCCTTTATGGGGTTCACTGATTTTTCTGTCTATAAACATTAAATTCACAATCATTTACGAATAGTTTTTGACGAAAATTGCAGAATTAATAAAAAAATATCTAAGAAACATTAGTAGAGCTTCATAAAATCGATTGACTACTCATGAGGTTCATAATAAATTAATTTGTCTCGAATAAGGCTGATTTCGGTGAGGCTAAGCTTCACAGACAGCTATACGGTTATGTGATCGCGGCATTGTCAAGCGTACTAAGCTGACGACGCTAGTCACAACAAATTTTCTTTTGACTTACTCGGTACCAGATAAACTTCCTTAATGAAGAGAAAAATAAATCTTTTTAGCACAATGCATGAAATTATATCAATTTGTTTTCTCTATAAAATATACATTGATTCAGTCTCTTGGTTGATTCTTTCTCACTCGAGCTGATATTTCGTACGAGTTTTGCCGACACTTTGTGGGGGCCCGTAAATTCAACTCGTAACAAACACATCAATTTCACGACTGGCTGGTAAATCTTATCCCCATATAACGTTCACAAAATAATATATGTATATATACGTATATAACAGCAGTGTATGAAGAAACTTATTCTGACATCATTATAGGGATAATTATGCAACCATTGTCCTCTCACGTGCTATATATCACATAGTTTGTAGAAGTTTTCACGATCAATAAAGCGTTTTGAATCTCTCGCTTATTGAATAATATCCGTCGTTACAGTTGCACGTTTGATCGGAGCTATCGATTTACCGGTTATTAAACTTCTAAAGCTATCACAAGCTCGAAAGAAAAACAAAATGAAAATCAGTGACAAAAGTTAGATCAATCGTTGGAACAAACGCATCGCTATAGGAAGAACGCAGGATAATTTTCGTTGATCGGGTAGAATTGATGACCCGATAATCCGTCTTCCCTCTTTTTTGTCTCTCGTTAATATTTAAACTGGCCAGTGCTTGGCGAATCGCGCAGATCGTTCGAACATCACATCGAAGAACAGTCTCGATCGAACACGCAATTTTGTTCACGGCAGTTTTGCATACGTATCGCGTTATTTGCTGTTTTTTTTGTTATCGCTAGTCTCTTGAAATAAATTTATAAATACCATTTTTTTGTCGCACTCCTCCTGTGCTACCCTACGTCTAGTATCGAGCCGACCGACGTGACAAAAAAATGAAAACTTATCGTTCGTCGAACGAGAGCCAGTCCGCTCGATAATTTCAGCTTTTTCGATTGTTCCTTGCAAAGTTATCCGATCTAATTACCACTTCATCGATCCGAATATTCCCTCGCGACAATTGGGACAAGTATTGCGGGCTTCCTGCAATGTAAAACCCAATAAACAAACAATCAATGACATACGACAATTTTTTTCCAACTACTCAAGCGCAAATGCTTGCGCACGAAATGAAACTGCTCTAAATATAGAGCGTACGATATTTACCGAAGGTCCTTGCTCTCGCCATTTACTGATGCAAGCCTTGTGAAACTCGTGTCGACACGGATAAAGCTGAATAGAATCCTTATCCGCTAATTCGGCCAAGCAAATTGTGCAGCTGACTTTACCTATGCTGACGCTCGAGCGACGTCTCCTTCTGCGAGTTCTGTAAAAATAGTGGGACGTGTGTCCATAAATAAAATATCTCGATGTATATTATTTCTGATACGAGTATTTCACCTTTCATCTTGCCCGGTGCACCATGGACGTGGGGCCTCCGATGGGGGTGCATCATATCCTTCACCGTCGTCTCCATACCGATGAGGGCCATTGGCAGTATTACCATCGGCGAACATGTAGTAGAGGAAAGCTCCCAAGCCAACTCCGACCATAACCATCAATGCAACCCCCGGATAAGTCATGTTGTTTCTGTTATATTGTTATTTTCTCTAGTTTTCCCAGAACTTGGTGGTTTCGATTTTAGACTGCCCTATCAGGGAAACCCGAAATATTATTCTGCACAATTGGACGAATTGATATCGTAACAGATGCGATATGTATATGTATATATGTCACTACACCCGCGAATAGAGCCGAGAAACGTACTGACATATCTCGAATTTATGTTGCGACATCTTGGCGGAGTTCGTAATCGCCATTTTCGCGTTATACGACAAAACCGAAGGAGTCCCCGCCATAAAGGAGAACTGCGATTGTACACAATAATTCTACTCCGATAGTAAACACCCCCTCCATCGATATTGTGAAAAAAATAGATTCCGCCATCGGCGCACCGCGCAGGTGCGCTAAATTAATTCGAGCGAACGTACGAGGTGCCAACTTCAGGAAATTCTCTTGCTTGTTTCGACGCTATTATCACGCCCCTCGTAGCGTAATCCCGCACTATGTAAAACAATGTTGTAACTCCTCGGCCGGTAATAACGGCCGTTGCTCGGCTCATGCTCCGTAGGTTATACAGGTTTATCTTTTTTTAATAATAAAGAAACACTCAGTTTAACGGTTTTTGTTTCTTCGTTGTTCGTACGGTACGTTTCGTATTTCGTGTATTTTATTTACTTGAAATTTATATACACGTTGTGTATATTATTAATGAGCTACTTAATATTAAAATTTTCCGCACAACAGATGCGATCGAGCGCTTAGATTACACACGTACAAGTTTAAAATTACATCGACCGAATCCATAATACATGTGACATTTTTCGTGAAGTGTCTTTTGAAAGTTTCCAGCGATTAAGAAAAGAAACTATACCCGTGCTTCGATCTCTATCGGTTAATTGTTTTTTTATCCTTTCGTATCCAGAAATGGGTGAATCAAGGAAAGCGTCCACGCACAACGAAACTGATTTTATTGCCTTGACACTTCTTTGTGCGTACTGCACTATCTAAAATCTAAAAAAAAACATATGACAAATAAAACGAGCAAACGACTAAACACCAAAATTACAAGAAATTCCCATAAATTACTTTCGAGCGATATCGCAGCCTAGGAAATGTTCAAGAAATTTTGGAGATAAGCAGCTGACTTCACGAAGAATGCCTTGTGTACGATCGTTCTTCTCTTTTTCATTTCCCCCTTCTCACATTGTTGGGTATGTATGAGTTATATATGCGCGCAAGTCCGTGTGTATGTGTTCAAGTGTGTGATGTTTGTAAAAAGTATGGTCCTCGGTTGTTATTTTTCGCCGACCAGAGGCCGAGCCTGTTTACAATAATTACATTATTAATTTAACGAATATAAACGATGCGATCGACGCACGAGTTCCCTCAGCATTTGTTCCAACGAGCCCTGTGTGTGTGTGTTTGTTTTTTTTTCTTTTTTCTCGTTTCTTCACTCGTGCCAAGCATTAGCCTTGCGCTTGTCTCATATTAAAATCGTTATAATACTGTTTACAATTTTGTTCATACTATCTCGATATGGTCTCAATGATTTTTTCGTTTCTTCTAATATACAATATTGCAAGTTGTATCGATCACATAGAAATAATTATTTCGTCTCTAGGCTGACTTTCTTTTTTTCATTGTCACTCGACAGTTTCGCCAAACGTATGATGCGGCGGTAATACTCAGCGATAAATAGACTCATTCGCATTTCCTTTCGCTATCATCGCGTCTCTCTCTCTCTCGCTCTCTCTCTCTCTCGCTGTCTTTCGTCTTCATTCTATCGACATGAAAATATCGCGGGACGAGACGATCGAAAAAGGTTGAAAAGTCGCAAGCGCTTCGTAGCTATTATTGCATATATATATATATATGTCTTTATGTACGTATGTATATACATATATATATATATATATATATATGTTAATATTTCGTGGCTTTTAATGGAAAACAAGCTCGCCCTTGATCAGGCATTCTCTCACTCCCCCTTCCCTTACCCTTACCTCGTGAATAATCGAAGCACTATAGCGATTGAATTGACGAAACGAGTTTAAAAACAACAACGACAGAGGCGACGCGTATATTATCGATAGTCGGACGATTGTGACCCGAGCCAAGATTGTCCTGGACGACCTTATCGTGACATTTGGCAATAACGTCGAAATCAACGAGATTCATCGGTCTGCCGTTGTATTCGATCGGGGATATGCAAAAATTTTTCGCCCGAAATTCGTCGATACTGCGATTGGTGAGATGACTTTCGAGAACATCGTGTATCTGGCAATCGCAGGGAAAATGATTATTCGTAGCGATGATCGTGTTGACCTGAAGACACGTGTCTCGTGCACGTGGGGCTGCCAATACGTGATTGCCATTAAAGCGAAAAATACCGACGCTGTTCTCGGTCGTTAGACGCAATTCGTCGATAACGTCGATCTTGTTGTTGAGAATATTGAGACTATCGACGTGCGCTAGACCGTCGAACGAATCGGCTCGCATCGCACCCAAATCGCTCTCTTGTATATTCAGTCTCGCAATGTGGCTCAGACCACGAAACGTGTATGGCTCGAGACTGCTTAAATCCATAAAAGTAAGCTTTATCTGGCCAACGTTTTGGAGGCCGTTGAAAGCATCCGGCTCGATGAACTGCAATCCGGAAGGAAATATCAGATGCTCGACGTTTGTCAAACTAGAGAACGCTTTGCTCTGGACTCTTATCAATGGATTGTTGCTCAACAGTATGAGCTTTACGTTGCTCGTACCGGCGAACGAGTACGATTCTATGTAACTTATACGATTGTTGGCGAGCAATAACGAGGTGATGTTGTGCAATGCTGCGAACGAAAATTGTCCGATGAAAGCAAGCGGCGTTTGTTGTATCGATATGTCCGTTAGTTTGTTCAGACCACGAAACGCGAATGGTTTTATCGACGTTATGTTGTTACCGTCGAGATTGAGCTTGCGGAGATTACGAAGACCGTCGAACGCGTCCGTTTTTATTACCATGAAATTGTTCTTCGTCAACGACAGTTCCTCCACCGTCGGCGTTAATTGCGACTTGGTCGGTATGTCCTGCAGGCCTCCGGTGTTGCAGAGAGCCTGAATTTATCATCGTGCGAAAAATATCATTTATAATTAAAAGTGAGAGATTTTTTTCTGCTTTTCTTTTTATCGATATAGACATTCATAATTATAATATTTATAATATTTATATATCAATAATTATAATCTTATGAATTTATGTAAATTAAGTATTAAATTTGTATTCGTATAGAAATTGTACTCGATTAATGTCACAGTAATGGAAAATAAATTGTTCGAATTGTGAATTGTTGAGTATCGTTTAAATGACAGAAATTTTGGTCTGACGATTAAAAAATTGTGGGACGAAATATATTGGACGCACGAAATTTCAAAAATTGCTCGTACGTTTTTGTAGGTCGAGTCTAAATTTTGAAATTTTACTCGTGATAGTCCTTTTATAACAGTAATTTTTATCTCATCGGTACGACTAATTACCTGCTTGGACGAGAGACATATGCATTCGATCGGACATGTTATTTCTGTCTCATCTGAAGTCGCGTTTCCCTCTTGTCCGAAGGTGAGCGAAACGCTCGCCCCTGTCAAACATATTAACAGGAAAAAGCTCGAAATCTGTGGACAGAATAAAACGCAACGCTGTCATTACGATAAAAATTAGTCGCATCCTGTGCGACAAAAACAATTGTTCGTATTACGAATTTATGAAAACGAAAAGCAAGGGTTTTTTTCGTATCGTATTATACACGTGACGAGAAAAAAACCCTTCCTTTTCTCAGACGCACGTTTCCTTGTTTTAATTAAATACTTTTGATTCCCACGATAATAATTATCTCATTCTTGTATTAATCAGTGCTCTATAAATATGTTCATTGCATTGTCATTGCTCTATAGGTAAATTCGTTTACGAAATTATTTCATAATATTTATTTCAATTTTTCAACGTTTAGAGTAGATTCGTGTCAGTTATATGTATAAAGCTTTTTTATTAATCTATTTGCATAATTTAGAAATCCTTTAAAAATGTATTTCTCTCCTACGAACTCCATTTCCATTAAAGAAAAATTGATTTTGGCCAATGCTCGAGCCCATTTGCAAGTTTTATAAGTCACTTTCGATCGATTCGTACCAAGTTCCACGAGTGCGAACAAAAATTCAATATTACCGAACGAATGTGAATATTCTTTCGATGGGTTATATTTAAAACTAAAAATCCCATACACGTACGAAGTTCATCGAATCGAAAATTTATCATCGAACGAACGAAATGAATTTTATTTGCTCGATAATTCGGCCGATCGAAAATTCGTTGAATAATTTTCGTACGAGAGAGACTCGCGTTTATTAAATTGAATCTATTCCATTCGATTCTCCTAGTCACAATTCGATCGAATTAAACTCGATCAACGTTTCAAACGAATCGTTTTCATACGATATTCACATTCTATGAATAATATAAATTTATTCTCACTGGTACGTTGTAGGGTACCATGCATACGTAAACGTGACTCGTACGTTGACCTATACTACTCGTATGGTACATTCAATGTGCGAAAGAGATGAGACGGAGAAAGCGAAGACTGCACATACGTGTCTATATATATATATATATATATATAAATATATATATACACAGAATGTCACGTTTCCTCGGTTGTGACGTCGTCAGAGAAAATCTCAGCGTCATACATATGCAGAATACAACGTAGGAACGTATATATCGTACGACCTATATCTATATATTTATGATAAGTTCACGGTGAATTTTGTACCTGCGCTCCGCGATACATCAATCTCGTTATTTTTACGGCGCATGCCTCGGCATCCGGATAGGCGTCGACGGCTATTCCCTCTCAGGCTTTTACTCACTCGCGACAACCCTCGCGCTCTCTCTCTCCGTAACGTGTCACTCGCTCGTTCGCGCACTCACTCAAAGCTGCAAAACCAAAACGCACGAACGACGATAGTCCGCGTGAAAGAAAGAAAATTTAAAAAAAACTAAAAAAAAAAAAAACAGCGAATAACAATTTAAAAGAGAAAAAACCTAAAGTAAGATTAAAGAAAAGAAAGATATTTTCTGTAACACATGCGCTCGTGGATAACCGAGGCACCGGAGATACACCGCCGGTCCAGGACACTCGTTTCTCACGTATCTCTCTTCGATCACACTTTTCTCCCTTCTCTTAACGAGACGTTTTTATCAATCCGTTCGTTGGTTTTCTTCCTCAAACGGACCACCACGAAATTTAACGTTGACTTTTATATATTCTTCTTTCGTTTCGTTGTGCTTTTTTAAAAATTATTATTATTATTATTATATTTCTTCTCTCTTATTCTCTCGTTGTCTCGTAAAACGTTTTTTTTTCTTCTTCTCGTTTCTCTGATCAAGCTCTCAGGTTTCGAGCCTCGAGAAAGCTCGTCGTTTTACACCAAGCGACGTGATTTCCCGGTGTTTTTCCTCGGTTTTTCCGTCGTCGAATACGCGACGAGCGAGCCGAGAGAGAGTGAATATCGGTCGTGCGATTTTAACAGCCCACGAACGATTCCAACTGCGCCTTCTATTCGGGCGCTATACAACCCCGGGCCCGGCTCTATTACCCCCTTACCCGTTGCTCTACCTCCCGTCAACCCACCATCGCCTCCTCCTCCATCCTCCACCTCCTCCTCCTCCTCCTCCTCCTCCTCCACCTCCTCCTCCTCCTCTTCCTCTTCCTGCTTGATTCCCCTCTCGCTAGCTCTCTCTCTCGTCGACTGGCTCATCGTCTCTGTACTCTCCAGTCGGGGAGAGAGGGTGCACGTTGTGCGCAAGCTCATAATTATTCTCCCCGTTCGCGTGCCGCGGCTTCTCTGTGCGCGCTTGCCTCTGCCGGTGCTCCTGGCTGCCAGGGGGTTTCAAAGCACGTACGCGAGACGAGCTGGGGGAGAAGGTGGATCGTATCGAATCTCGTCGCTCTCCTATATCACTACGACCGTTGTAGCGATATGTAGGTGTGGGTCCCGGTGTCTATATATACATGTCAACCTATGTTTCCAAAGCCCGGCGCATCCGCCGATCCTCTGCTCGATGCCTCTATCCCTCTATCTATCTATTTCCATCCCTCTTTCTCTCTCTCTCTCTCTCTCTCTCTCTCTCTCTCTCTCTCCCCCCACTATCCTTCTCTATTTGCACTTACTTCCTCTGTGCAGCTTTATGTAGCCCATCTTCCTCTCTCGTTACTATTTTTCACATCCGGTTGGCACCGGGCGTACACCCTATGCGATACGACTCAAGAGTGATCTAAGGAGAGAGAGAGAGAGAGGCGGCGAGTAAGGGTGGGTGGTAAAGAGAGAGGGTAAGAGGGAGGTACAGAGAAAGAGAGAGAGAGAGAGAGAGAGAGATCGGAAGAGTGCAGTGAGTACAGAAAAGACGAGGTTTAGCCCGGGGGTCGCACGTAGTAAAAATCTCTCTGCTTTTACTGAGGAAGTTACAGGCGGAGTAAAAGTAAGCCGACCAAGTTTTTTCGACGTTATACGTGAAACGTAGGATACGTGTGTATACACCCCACTCGTTAGCTCCGCTCGCGATACGACAGTCACGACTACAAAGAGCTTCTCCCTCGCTTGAATGGAAATAAAACTGTACCTTTGTGTATGTGTTAAACCGTAACTGTGATTGTGTCTATATATATATATATATATATATATATATATATATGCATTCACGTGTCGTAGTATTTCTTTCGTTCAAGTGTGTTTCAGATGCCACGTAGAGAAACGCTCCGCTCATTACGAATTTCAATAGGGATCGATATATCGGAACGAATTACTATAATTGTCGACGACCCAGAATTCGCGAAACGGATTTTATCTCGTTATTTTGTTCGTGAAATTTGAAAATTCACCCGCCAGGCACGGAACAAGAGAGAAGATTTCAGCTGAATTAATTAGTATCGATTTCGGTGCATACGCGCACGAAATTTCCGTTTTACGAAGTTTCTCTTACCATCGTGTAGTAATAATGGGAGGATGCTTCTGTTTACAGTCATAGAAATTTGAAATATGTTTTGTAAATTTGTATTTGAAAAAAAACCACAATAGGGGTGTATTTTAGTTATTTTTATTTCACGAATGTTTTTAATTGGATATTTCTCACGGGCAACGTGAGAAATATCCCCATTCTCGTTCTCGCTTTCTCGTAATTTATCGGTCAAAAATGGAAAAAATGCATTTCCACGTTTTTTTCAATTTTGACCAACAAATTTCGACATAATCGGGAATAAGAATGTGATATTCTTATTGTACGGAAATTTTTCGATTTTGTAATATCTGTACAAAGTTCTTTTTCAGGGGAAAACGAAATTTTGATTTTAAGATGGACCCGAAGTCCCAGACGTGGTTCACCACTTTTTGAACTTTCGACACTGTCAGGAGGGTTGATATTGGTTTTTGCCCAAAAAATGTTGTAGGCAGGTCGCGGGATCCGAAATTTTCCGTACAACACGAGTATCGTGTTGTACGAAATTATTCTTGTATCGAATATTATTCTTGGCTTATTACAATTTAGTGGTCAAAAGGGGGAACAACGTGGTAAATTAACTTTTTGTGGCTTTTGACCGGCAAATTGTGACTCGACTACCGTTGACAAGTTGTCAATAGTCAATGCGATAGGGATAGAAACCAAAATGCACGCGCTTCAAAAGGATCAAGGATAATAATAACGCTTATACCCAATTTGCATAAAACATCACATTTTATGAATTCATATAATAATTATAGGCAATGTTGAGGTAGGTAATCGAGCTCGAAGCAGTGGCAGCGTGCTTCGATGATCTTACATTTACACGTAAATAGTACAATCTACAGTACATTTCGAACTTTTGCATGTTGCGATATTCTTGTTTTTTTAACTCTTACATAATCCTTATGACGAAATTATAGAACGGTATAAAATAACGATATAAATGAAAATGGATAAAAAAAAGTTATAACCTGTGCTGCAGTGATTTTTTTTCTATAATATTTATTAACGAGTTTCTTTTTTTTCTGCGGGCATTGGATTCATCCGTCAGAATGTTTTTTTCTTTTCTTCGTCTTATTTCGATAAACGAGAGAAACGAACGCGATTAATTGGCACAACGTCGAAACAGTAGTTTAGTACATGGTGCACGATTTATTCGACTTGCCGATCCCACGTTGTACGAGCGTTCTTGCACTCGTTACCTCGCCTCTCTCAACAATATATTCTATCTATTTATATAACCGTGCGCCAATTGTTCATTTCTCTAAACTCGATTTTTGCGCCTTACGAACAGACGTAACATTATAATGTGTAACGTAGTTAAAAAAAAAATCAGTCTTACTCGTAATACAACGTTTAGTTGTTAAGGCATCGTGATTTACTTATAATAATTATGATGATAAAATAGAGTTAGCGTCAGGCCTGTGTTTTCTTTACGCAAACTCGTGCGCGGAACATTTTATCTCCCGCGAGACAACATCATTGGCTCGACGATCGTCCGATTATTTCTTTCTGTCACGCACGAAAATTGACGTAGCTTCGCTCTCTAACATTGAACTCAATTCGATAATAAAATAGCGTTACAATTTCTTGGGTATTTTCACCGAGAAAAATGGATCAACTCGATTCAAATATAAACTTATTAAAACAATATTTCTTTAAATCGGCAATTGGACGTTTACCATCTTGGCCAAACAGATTTGATCTCTAGATTGATTAAGTCCATTTCTCTTGGTGTCTCATTTTTGCATTATTCTTCTTCGTGAATCGTGTGTCCAGGTACTCGTCAGTTTTACAAACTATTACGCATTTGCGTTAGTGGATTGGTCAATTGGTAACTACACGGTACTAGATTATTTGTTCGGCGGGTTTTGCCCCGTTTTCCAGAAACCATCGTTTCTGTTTTTGTACTGTTCGAAGATCATTTCGTGCTTAACTTTTATCAATTACAGTATTCAATAATATTCTGAAAATCTTAATGCTTTTATACTAAAATCTGAGATTTACGGGATAGTCGTTCCTTAACAACAGATATACACATAAATATATATGTCGCTAAGATATTTGTTATCTAAAGAACGTGAATCGAGTCTAACGACATTTCTTTTCGTCATATCATATCATCTTCGTTGATCGGTGAAACAAAAAAGAAAGTAATAACCACGAATAATATTTCTAAAAGCACGCATAGAGCGTGAATATTTCAAACATAAGAGCTTTTTATTTTTCATGACCCAGAGATTCGAATCGTTCTGGCAAGTGTGCGGTACGCGTTTTGCTTATAGTCCTAAAATTCCATCGATCGTTCGATGAATCAGTGCGGGGGAAGAAAAAATAGAAAAGAACAATCTTTTTTTTTGCCAGTTCGACCGTTGGACGGTCGTGATCACGATAGGAAAACTCTAAGAATATATACCGTGTAAAATAGCAGCAAGTACAATATAAACTCAGAGCTCTTCATCTATATATATATATATATGTATATATATATATATATAGAATCATGATGATAATAATAATAATAATAATAGTAATATTCAATAATATAAAGTATATAGCAAGGCTATAAATATTACACACACACACACATATATATGCATATATATGCGTGTGTGTATGTGTGTGTGTATTTGTGTAATATAAGGTAACGTCATCGATCAGTCATTCGTAGTAGATTAATTCTATAAAATGTCTAGTTGAAGTTGTTTCATATACGATTCATCGATTACGTCAGGTGGGTGATGATCAGTCTTACAGTTATAATGAACAATATATGTTCGTTGTACAATTGAGGTAGATATTGGTCCCATCACATATCTCGAAAAAGTTGGATATGTACTTGAGCATTATTGCAGCTGTATCCCGGAGCCAAGTTTTTCTTCGATTCTTTTTTTTTTCGTTTTCTTTTTTCTTCAGAAAAGCGACAATGTAACCCGGTAATTTACGAATAACAAAAAAGAAATTAACATCTATATCTCAGTCATTAACGAAAAAAAAAAAAAAAACTTCTCGAACTGTTTCGTAATCGTAATTCGTAATAATTAATCTACGATAATTATGATATAACTATAATAATGAGAATTATGCGTCAAATAATTCGCACAATCGTCATCATATGTGCGACGCGGCATTTTTAATGCCGCAACAATAGTACTCTCTCTCTCTCTCTCTCTCTCTCTCCCTTTCTCTCTCTCTCTCTCTCTCTTTCTCGTTATCTTTCTTCCTTTTTTTCGTTTATAATATTAATATACAGCTTCTCGTGGCCTTTTTGTGCATATTTATGATTTTGCTGCTTTTTTTTTAGCTAGCTTTCGCACATTTCTTTTTTTTTCATCGCTTGTCGTAAGTCGTCAATCTTACGTCCCGTATTCTCTATCGTGTTTAATATTAATCGCATAATGGATTATCATAGTCAGACAAATGTTTGGTAAACATGGCTAAATCGATGTCGATGCTTAATCACGTACGTTCAATTCGATCGATACGTTTTTCGATCGACTAAGTACATCGGTATCCGTGAATCGTCAAGTTTTATTAGCGTTTACCAGATCTGTTTTCCGAACGATAATCGAGAATAACGAGGGAACTGTTTTTTGTCGATATCGATTTACAATAAGGCTTAAAATCGATCGTATTAATCTCGTATCTCTTTCCGAGGTGATATTCGTATGGCGCGATATTTTCCCACGGGCGCCGCCACGTGCGAGCGTTCCTCGACGTACGAGGAATCAATTTCTCGTTTGCTTTTGTTGTACAATTAATTAGCGCTCTAACGAAGGACACTTCCAGCACCTTGTTTCTTTCTTTACTTTTTTTTCTCTTTGTTTGTTTGTATCTCTTGTTTCTTTCCCCTTTCTTTTTTTTACCATAACTCCAAACTAATCATTCTCGAGTATAGAGTACGATACTCGCTTGTACGGATTGCATATTCGAGTTTGAATCACAATTGTTTCATTTTACTTTTATATATCGTACGTATAATATATATATATATATATATATATATATATACATACATATATATATATATATATATATATATATATATATATATATATATACATATATATATATATATATATTCACGTTATATACGTTATGCTTCAGTTTTGTTTTTCTACTCGTATATATCGTGCTGTTACACACGTGTATATATAATTTCTTTAACAATTACGTAAATATATAAAGATATCTAAATCTCTTCTTTAATCGCGATGCTCGGTGGCATTATAACACGTACGTCGGATCTACGGCTCACCGAAAGATCCTCGACCTCGTTCTCCTCGTTGTCCTCGATCGGTGGTTGTTCCTGGTGGGCCTGTTCGTCGGCGGACATCGGCCTCTGAGAATACAGTGGCAACGGTTGAGGGCTCGGACTCGTCCGTGCGATTTCCATCATCGCTTCGCGATCCCTCGAGCTGTCCCGACTTTCACCAAACGCCGTTTCGAGTAACGAGGCAGGATTCTCCATGAGGACGTTGCTGTTCTCGTTCTCGCTCTCCGAGACCGTTCCGTAAATACTTCCGTTAACGTTTCCCCCGACGCCGTACGGAAAACAAGCCCCGCTACCGTTTGCGCTGCGTCTGAAGGGCCTCGAAGTCGTGATCCCGAGTTTCTTCACTTTGTCGTAGAGCGTTCTCGAGGGTACCCCGAACTTTCGGGCGGCCTGAAGTGCGCTCATACCTCGTCTAACGGCCTCGATTGCATTCGCTATGTCGTCCCTCGTGTACTGCTTGTAACGCTTCCATTCGGGTTTCTGAGCCGGAACGTAATTGGCGATACCTGCGGTGACAAATCACTACTGTAGGCTACACGTAACCATCGGCATCGACGCTGTTTCCATCCTCGTTAACGAGACACCCGGCGCCATCTTGGCCAATATAATTTATCGTTTTATCGTCTAATTCGTAAATTACCCGTAACGCAAGATTCATGACGAATAATTAGGATACCATTTTCAAAAATCGGGGAATAAAAACGGGAGAACGATACGAGGAATATATGGAATCGTTATTTTTCATACCAAGATTATAAAAACCTGTTGGAAAATTACCTGCTTTCGAGTCATCCGCGAAAGACTGTGGCGATCCTTTCTTATCGTCGTCCTCCATCATCGAGGTGTCGGTCGCGTACGGGCTATGAGCTGGTGGACAGCTCGGTGTGTCCATACTGCTGCGTCTATCGTCGCTCTCGTTGTTCGCCGAGCCGTTGCTGTGACTTCGATATTGCGTCTCGTGGCCGTCCGGCTGATGATGAGGTATCGAACTATCGACATGACCTTGACCCAATACGGTACGTAATATCGGTGTGTCGTGATTTCTCATCATGCCGCTTCCCGTTATTTTGTTCTTACGTCCGTGGGTCGTCGACGCTTCGGCCGCGTTTTCGTAATGCGAGGCGAACAACGACGAGTGTCTCGCGGTAAGGGATGATTGCATCGCCGGCGAATCGACGCTGGTGGCTTGTCCACCGAGGGGAATCGTCTGTGACATTGCCCACATAGGTAACGGGAGCTTTGGTCCGTGATTGCGACCGGTAGGAGATTTTCCGTAACCGTAATACGGCGAACTCGTAGAATGCGGGGGTGACGAATTACCGGGGACACCGACAGCCTCGAAATGGGGCTGCAACGGGCCGCTCGTGCTCGTACTTATCGCCTCCTCGTGGCGATTCGTCGCTTCCGTCGACGAGGACGTCGAGGATGTTTCGTTCGCGACGAGACCTTTGACCTTGAGCACCTCCGCGACCTTGAGCAAAGCCGTCAATTGGTCCTGGGCGACGTTTACTTGACCCGTATACATGTATTCCAATATAGCCTTGATCTCTTTGTACTTGACGTCCTTGAGGACGACTATCGGATGTGTACACGGCAATTCCGTAAACAGTGTCTTGAAGTACGTCGAGCACGCGGCCAGCACCATTTTGTGACATTTCACGAATACACCGTCGTCGACGGCCAACGTTACGTCCGTGAACGTCTCGTTCTCCAACAGTTGATCGAAAACCTCGACGAAATTCGCCTGATGATTGTTCCAGCGTAGGCAATAGTGCTGATCGGGGGAGGTACCCATTTTTGAGATATCTTCTCCTTTCAACGATCTGAAAAACGACAAACAAATTTCCGTTTTTTTTTTTTTGTTTTGATTTTCTTCTTCTTCTTTCCGACTCGACGTTAAAAATTATATCTCGCGTGATTTTTCGTACGCGTCGAAAAACCTCATCTTTTTCACGGAGTTCGTCATGCGGGGTCGTTAGTTTTGCGCGATCGAATACATCGATAGTAGCGGCATGAGTAATCGCCGAAATATTTTGTTGTTTTTTATGTTGTTTTCGTCTCTTTCGCTCTAATGGCGATAATCATTGATGAGTAACCCAAACGATTTTAATACCGTACATCGATATATAAGTAGGTACCTACGGGATACGTTTCATCGTATTTCGCTCTCGTATATAGATATCGCCATTATACACATTATATCAGAACCGTTGCACTTTGGAATTTGGGGAAGCCTCTTTTCCGGCCCCCTATCTCGTACCCCCACCCCTCTCTCTCTCTCTCTCGTCCCGAACCCCCCGTACCGTCACGTCGTTCCCTCGCCGACGTCCAAAAATAGCAAACTCTTCCGTGTTCGCGTCTATGGGGAATATCCGACGAGGAAATGCGCCTAGAAACGTCGAGATAAGGAAGACTTTTAACGTACAGTGGCGTCATCCCTCATTTCCAATTTCTCGATTAGAAGCAACACTGTGCAACTGCACTCACTAAAGATTGCCGGGAGTACCTTTTCTTTGAAAAATTCCAAACGATCGAGCAAAACCGTTCTCGTATCTGGATAAATATATATATATATATATGCGTAGAGACGTCGTAAACACTTGGACTTTGGATTATATTTTCGCGCAGGCCCGCGGGCCCTGGTCAAGAATGTCAACACTAATAGCGGTCTGGAACTACTTTTACCCACCGGTGATAAAACGCGCCGCGTGGATACGCTAATGATACCTACTGAACGATGTTTCGTCAGTTCCAATACGACAAAGTTTCGTATACAAGCCGGTATATTTTTCATTAATTATATTCGGCCTTAAATAAAATCATAATCTCATCGTTGTTTGTGCAATTTACGTCGTCACTGGGGCGAATTACGATGAAAGAAAATGAAGGTCGTGCACGACGTTAGTTTCTTTATCGTAAAGTTCGATTCGGCGTACACAATATATATATATATATATATATATATATATATATATATATATACGATACATGTATTTAAACATTTACAGGCAAACGATTCAATGCGAAGCAACGGTTTTAATACAGCCGTACCAAAAAGTAACCGTGTATTAATTTAGGTTCGTCGAGTCAATATGTTCGCCGCAAGATATCACGGATTGTGAAAAAGTCGACGAAAAATAACAAAATAAAGTCTCTCGTGAATTAAAATTCGAGTACGAAAATAAAGAATCAAATGGCAAAGAAAAATCATTCGCTTGTATACATTCACGGGAGGTTTCACGCAGTGTGCGTCAGGCCTAGCTGCGTAATTCACGGACGAAAGAGTCGTAGTTTCGCCAACGTTCACAGACCGAGACAAGAATCACTGGTGTTATTCGTACGGGCGCGTGGCGGCCACAGCGATGAATATTTTGTCGTACGAAACAACGGGCGATCGAATATCTCTCGCGGAACATAATCGTAATGAAAGAGATTAAAGCTCGGGATAAAATAAAACGAACGATGGTGAAAAACAAGAGCGTGACAGAAAGCCAATATTCTTTTATAAACTTACGCGAGTTTGAAAAATTTGGCTCCTCCGTAGCGGAAAAACTCACGCACTTTTCTTCGGTCACTGAATCGCGCGGAGAGTCTATCGTCGTATCGGCGTTGTATAGAGGGAACGCGAATGAGTGAGTGAGTGAGTGTAAGAGAGAGGGAAAGGCGGGCGTGCGCGCGCTCGCGCGCAACGAAATTCGAGTCTAATACCGATAACAAAACAAAAACAAAGGAAACGTTCGCGGCTATCTTCGTGAAATTCGCGGGGTTTCGTACTCGCGAATTCACCGGATGCGTCGTGTTGGATCGGGAGGGGAGGAGAGGAAGGCGGTAGTGGGAGAACACGCACGACAACACAACTTGGCGCAAGTGGAAGGACTAAATTCACGACGCGACTGTCATCCCGAATGCGTGGCTGTACTACTGGCCGATGTGGGGCCCGTCGAATCCGCCGATGCTTCTCGCACACGAATACCGCGAGAAGTGCCTTCGTCCGTTCTTTTCTCTCTTCCTCCGCGGCTCGCTCGCTCTTCGTCTCTTCAGCGAAGAGGAGCGCGAATACGACGACGAACACTTAAATGCCACATTTAGAAGACTGACTGGTGGCTTCGCTTTTCCGGGGGCTCGGGGATGCCGAATCGTTCTCGGCGCTACGCACACCGCACACCTCTCTCTCTCTCTCTCTCTATCTCTCTCTCTCTCTCTCTGTCTCTCTCTCTCCCCCTCACTCACCGTCTCGGCCTGTCTCTCTTCGTCTCGCACGCACTCGCGCGCACTTTTTTCACGCACGGCCAGTAGTAGATCGGGGCCCTATATATAAACATGTATACATGGACACGTAAAAAGTGTCTACACACACACACTCACACATGGATATATATGTATATATAAAAAAAAAAAACACCCGCACGAATTCTGAAAGAAGGCTAGACGAGAAGCGCATCCCCTCTTTTTTTCTTCGCCCATGCTGCGTCTCGATTCTCTTCGTCGTCACAGCGCTCTCCCCTCTCCCTCCAGAGAGACGAGATGAGCGAGAGAGAGAGAGAGAGAGAGAAAGACTAGAACGACTAGAATACGCGCACAAGTTTTCTAGGATATAATATACCAGTCTGACTGTGCGATGCACTCTGCGTGGCTCGCCAACACACTACACTATAGCAGTCCCACGGGTCTAGCTTCGGCTACGTACCAGCCCTCTCGACTCTTATTTTTCCTTCTTTCTTTCTCTTCTTCTTCTTCTTCTTCTTCTTCTTTTTCTTTTTTTTCCGGTTTTCCTTTTTTTCGCTATAGTCCGTTGCGTGAATGCGTGAGCACAGTTCGGTACGGGTGGTGCGGTGCGTGACGAGCCGTGTACCTCCGTGAGAGCTTGTGCCTGTGTTAGAGCGAAATAGAGAGAGAGAGAGAGAGAGAGGGAACGAGAAATAAGGGAGGGTAAAAGGGAAAAAGGAAAGCGATGGGGGGAGTGAAGCAAAGAGCGAGACGGAAAGAGCGAAAATTTCTGGCACGACACGGAAATTTTGTAGGGGTGGCTGGCCCTGTCTCTCCCTTTCTCTCTAGGATACACTGCCAGGCGGACCGACCACGAGGTCTCGATTTTCTCTTTCTCTCTCTCTCTCTCTCTCTCTCTGTCTCTCTCTCTCCCTCTTGAACTCCACTACAGGGCCAGTTTAGCTAGCATACTAACCCATAGTCGCAGTAGTGGTCCCTGCATATGATGTTGGCTCCGCAGACGCTAATGGCCTTTTTCCACCACCACCACTTCTGTTCGACATCGCACAACCAAGGCGTATATATATATATATATGTACATGATACCACCGCCATGAAACCGAATGACACGTTACGAACGACCAATCGCGGTGCGTCAATTCTCCTAGCCAATATCCCCCTATCGCCCTTTTAGGCCGATATAACGCATGCATGTAACGCCATGCTAACTCTATAATAAATATATATATATATAGTACGATAGCGAAGATACGTAGAGGGTCTCAGAAACAGCTTGAAAGAGATTTTTTTATTTTTATTTTGGCTTTTATTGCAACACGGACGATTATTCGAGTGTCAAATAGAAAAAGATGCAGCTACGTTCGCGACAGGGAGTAGGAGGAAATAATGATGATAATAATAAGGAAAAAAAAGTCGCGAGTAGTCGCGCTGTTGTTTGTACTCGCGTAGATAGGATCTACGAAATAAATATTCTCTCGTCTCGTTCACCTCGCGTACGTGCCTCGCTCTCGCTACGAGATCGAGCTGCAGCGACGAGAGAGAAAAGTGTACGGAGAGGAAAGGCGAACTTGAAGGGAAGGGCCAGACGTCTCGAGGAAGGGCGAGGGAGGTGGGGCATGGACCAGGATCTCGTGGTGAAACTAGCCGTTCGACTTTTCGTGAAGAAGCCAAGAACGTCTATTCGACTGCCGAAACGTATCCTCTCGCGTACACGAGAACGATTTTTCCCTTTTTTTTTCTCTTCTCCTTCTTTTTCTTCGCTTCGCCACTTGGCCCTGTGCCCCTTTAGAGCCTTTCTCTCGTTCTCTATTTCTCTTTCCATCTCTCTCTCTCTCTCTTTATCTCTCTCTCTCTCTCTCTCTCTCTCTCTCTCTCTCTCTCTCTCTCTCTCTCTCTCTCTCTCCTTCTCTCTTTCTCTCTCTCTCTCTCTCGTATCTACATGGTCAAAGACCAACGGACCCAATTTTTTCGAAAAGCATTTCGAATCTTATGTATCTCATCGATAAGATTTTGTATCGCTTTTTCTTTTCAGCGCTGTATTTGCCCTTTGATGTATTGTATCGCTCGAGACGTCGTCGTATCGGAGTAAAGAATATCGTGCTTTCATATTTTGTTCAATGATGTAATTTCTTGGACGAGATCGCGCAAAATTAAATATGATAATACGTATATAAATATACGACGAGATTTATTTTCGTAGGGACGGGAGAATGGTCGAAGTCAACCTACGATAGAATTCCTATATTTTTCGTCTAAAATAAAACTTGGCGTTTTATGAAGCGAACGTGTCCGATGGGACCTTGACATGTTTACTACAAAAAATGCTTCAAGGTTACGGTTCGCTTTATTATCGACCTACGACTCGTTTCTGCACGTTGAATCGATCTTGCGACTATATCTCGGCGTGTTGCCCACGCGTCCCACGTGGAGAACTTTGTTCGACCCAACTTCGAGACATCGTTATCGACAACAATTTATTGCGAACGGAGGCTCCGTCGATTCCTTACCTTTTCTTTCGTTTCATTAATTCGATAATGAAAATCGAATTTTCCTTCATCGGCCTAAACATTTATTACGACCAACGAAAATTGTTTGTTTTTTTTGTTTTTACATTCTTCTGTTCTTTTTCTCAAATTGCTCGATTTTCGATCGATAATTAAATCACAGATAATGATAAATATTTGATACGATAGAAACTTTTCTTTATAGCTATTTCTCGCATGAAAGCCACACGTTGCCAAATGTTATTACGTTTTTTCGATAATAAACATCGATGGCTATTTGATTTTTCGACCGATCGGTCGATCGACTCTCGCGTTCGACGTTCGAGAGTTAGTCACGTCGATTGTTGATTAAGGGCGAAGAGTTACTGGATTTAGATCGATCTTGAACGCGCAAAATAAAAAAGGAACTACGAGATAAATAGAGAGAGAGAGAGAGAGTATATGTATGTGTGTGTGAGAGAGAGAAAGATAATAAACGAAAAAAGCTGAAATGAAGAAAAGAAAATCTTTCTATCGTGCTGCAGCTGACTATACATATAGCATGCCATTCGTTCGCGCAGTACGAAGTCTGCCTGTGGCACTCCTTATCGCCTAGAAGAATCGCCATGGTATGCCCTACGCGTCACCGCGCTGCGCGCATTCACCTTCTTTTTCCTACTCTGCCTCTCTCTCTCTCTCTCTCTCTCTCTCTCCCCCTCCCTAGCTCTCTCTCCTTCTCTCACTCGCCATCTCGTTCTCGCTCGTTCTCTCTCTCCCTCCCTCTATCTCTTTCTATTTCCCTATCCTAGGGCGCTGCTGCATGTGCGTGCGAACCAGTGACGCCCCAAAATTTTCATTCGCCCTACGCACATTCGCGTGACCCGACAAGCGCGCGATACTCACGCACGTACGTTCTTCGGAAAATAATCAATTAACGCTTCCGGGCGAACTCGAGGGTAACGTTGTGGATATTGTGAAACTTTGTAAAGAATGAAATCGGAATTGTCCATTGGTTTATTTAAATTTATGTTTTAAATACATATTTTAATTGCGATATCGCCGAAACGTTATTTTCATGCGATCCTCGATTCGACGACTTTCACGTATTATTTTTTCTTTTCTTTTTTCTTTTCTCGAATCGTTTTTATATATCGTTATCGTCCTCTTCCGAGCCGTTATTCGCCTTTACGAACTTTCCTTAATTACCTCGCATCTAGTTTTCGTCGAAGGAGTTTTTTCTTTTCTTACAATTTTCTTACAATTTTATTCGAACGATAAGAAGAGAGAAAATAAATATAAAAAAAAAATTGTAATTTTCCGCGAGATCGTCACGCCACGACCGCGATCCCCTTGCGCCGGGACTGCAGCGTGAAGTCGATGCCTCCGGGAAAAAAAAAAAAAATTCGGCGGTGTGTGCGAGTGAAACATGCTAGACCGAACTTGGAAGTCCGCCCGTCGTAACAAAATCTCTCTTTCTCTCTCTCTCTCTCTCTCCCACTCTCGCGACGATGCGTTGCACGGGCACACCAGTCGTCTATTAAAAAAAGCGGTGGAGGGGAATGGTGAGAGGTAGCAGGGGATACAGTAGGAGGAATGCGACGAGATGATGGTATAAGGTGAATCTTTTTCTTTTCACCCTCGCGACTCAGTCACCTGACCCATCGGCGCGCTATACACAAACACACGCAACCTACAAATAATACTAGCATAGAATATAGTCAAAATTTCGTATACCTCTCCCCTCCCCCCGCTACCCCCTACTCGACTACCCTCCCTACCGCGGAAAATATATTTCTCAAATGCGAGAAAGATCCGTGCGAGCGAAAGAATGAAAATATAGGGTATAAATCATCCGAAAGACGGGTCAACCCCTACGAGAAGAAAACAACAAAAAAACGACGAAAAGACGAAAAAATCATTTCTTTTCACGTCTTTTCTGTGACCATGCGATAATTCATGGGTTGCATAAAACGTAATTTTCTTCGCGTTCATGAAAATTCATCACGTCCTTTTGTTCTGTGTTTGCGATATTGTCGGAAAATTATGAATATCGCCGTGAAGAAAAATGTCCGTGGTTCTTCGACACGGTGGTGATATCGAGAAGTTTTCGAAAACGGTCGTGAACGGAACTTCGCGAAAGCGTGAATAAGGGACACAAAATTATTCGTGAATATGAATTTTTTTTTTATGGATGTAACGATTAAAATGCTCGTTGCGATTTTTGTGTAGATTAAAAATGAATGTTTTTGCATCGCGATTCTTTCGTTCGAGGTTTCTTTTCGCGCGATATTCGCTTTCGTCGTTATCGTTTATCGTTATCGATTATTTATCCGTCGAAACGTGAGAAAAATATGCGTTTTAATCGAGGGAAAAGAGGATCGTTTTTGCAATCGCTTCGCTTGCAAAGTTTCGGACAATTATCCAAAAAAAGCGTTCTAAAACTGTGCCTTGAGTTACCCTAGAAAGATTACGATAAACAAAACAACAATAATAATAATAATAATAATAATAATACGTTACATTATCGCAACCGTAAGATTTTTGTAACACCGATGTTTATGTAGGTGAGATATATATATGTTTTCGAAATCACCTATAGGCGATATCTCAAAGTCGCGCGATAAATAATACGAGACGACGTTCTGCACTATCTACGAGTTCGTCAACGCCGCCAGGGACGATGTCGACGACGTTGTCAACGACGACGACGACGACGACGACGGTCTACGAGAACCATAAGAAAACGCATGAACGTTCGTGAAAAATAAAAGCTGCCACGGCCAAGAGGCTGAGCACGAGAAACGAGAAAAAGGGAGACAGAGAGAGAGAGAGAGAAAGAGAGAGAGAGAGAGGGAACGAGAGGGAACGAGAGGGAACGAGAGGGAGGGAGACAGAGACAGAGACAGAGACAGAGACGAGCGTCGATGGAGGAGGAGGGCATATAATCGACTATTTGCTCATCGTCTTATATCCAATATAACAGAGCACCGGGAGCGATAGCAGAGCTCCTCACGATTATATGCGCGTTCGGTCGTCGCAGAGAGCGGCGCGTATCTTTTTCTAGGTCACGATGTGTGCGTAACGCGTTCGTCGGCCTCGACGTCGACAGCAACGCGACAACGACACAACGATGCTAGGGCACCGTCGAGCTTCTCGCTGCACGCGCACGCACCGTGCTGTTTTGTTGCGAGGCGACGCTACAACCAAATATCGTACGCTACATATTATATTACGCAGTAGACCATAAAACGTTATGGGGGGGAAAAAAAATACATGACGAAATAAAATTCGTCGGATCTTGTTTTTTTCCCGTCTCCTTCGTCATTTTCTCTCGGGTACTTTGAAAATTTATTCGCGTGCTCGTCACGAACCGACCGATATACGAAAATCGTTTTGTATATATTTCTATGTTATCGCGCGCGAAATCGACTCGGTATCGTTGCTACGAACGAATTTGAAACCGTGACGAAATTTATACGACAAAACGTGAATTATTGCATATCGTCGAGTAAATTTGGAAAATGGCGTTACGACGTAGAGTCGTTAGAAACGCGAAAATGAATTTTTCCTCAGCACCGCGTAATTTTTCGTTGCCTCGATATTTTCGATATCGTTTTGCACCTGTCAACGTCGATAACACACAAGTTCCGATCGACGACCGATGTTCTTCGATACGCGATGTTTTCACATAAATTAGATTACATATTCCTTTCTCGGTGGCTCGAATATTTAAGAAATATTGGAATTTCTTATCTCACCGTGTTTTTCAATTTCGCGTCCGCTTAGTAAAAACTTTGCGCCTGCCATCCTTGCTTCTTCGTCGAAGATTCTTCCAAATTTCATTAAAAAAAAGAAAAAAGAAAAAAGAAAAAAGAAAAAAGAAAACGTATAAAAAAAGGAAAAATATACCAACGATGGAATACGATCTACGGAATGTGCAGTCACCGAAGTCATACTCACACAAACGTCCCTCCTAGTATAGGTACCCGTGAAAAACCTTATGATAAAGGGGGGAAACAGGTTCCTAATCCCCGAGCGCATTTTCGTGAAGGGCTCGCGATGAGCCCACGGTTTGCCCGGTTGGGTGAGGCACTCTATACCAGACGATACTCGAATCTTGCTGTTGCGAGGATAGAGGATACGCCATGAGCGAGTGATGCATTGTGGGCCAGTATGCTTGTCGCTGTTGGTGATGGTACTGCTGCTGTTGCTGCTGCTGGATGATCGCCCTGTAAAGCGAAGAGAGAACGCTCGATGCACGAGCGAGATGAGAGAAGCTCGAAAATTCTCTCTCCTACCACCTCGTTTTACTGACATCCCTCGCATAGATCTCGCCTAGCTCCGGGTGCGCACAATACCAGCGGAGTTGGTTCGCCGCGTAGAAAAAAAAAACAGATAGATAGATCGAGACGAAGAGAGAGAGAGAGAGAGAGAGAGAAAGAGAGATGGGTGAAACGTAGAGAAAGAAAGGGAGAAAGAGAAAAAGCGAACGAGCTGGTAAGCAGTCGGTCGAAATTGACTGCATTCGAAGGCCATTGACCGCTCTGTGGCAGGTCCTCTCCTCCGCTAGTATATCATCATACTACTATTATACATATATATATGTATGTGTTTATGTGTATACATATATATATTTATCCTATACTTCCTATATATAAGCCCATACACGCTATACTTGGATCGACGTTCCACTACCTGCCGATACATTGTACTTTCTTTCGTTGGGACTCTCTCCTACTCCATCATTAGCCACCAGCTCGCTCGCATAATGCCACTGTATATATATATGCCTGTGTATGCGCGTGTGCGTGAGTATACGAAAAAAAGATTATATACAGACGGTGCATTGCACCGAGAGGGCCGGGCCCTCTGTGCGAAAGAGATTACGTGAAAGAGAGGAAAGAGCGTCGACCCGATTACGCTTTCTTTCGAGGCGTCAGCGAGGAGACACTCCCTTTTTTCTGCCTCCGCCACTTCTGACCGCGCGTCGCTTCGTACGAAAGGCGAAAGAAAGGTCTGAACGCAGGCAAACTCGACTACTTTTAGCTACTTAACTCGGCACTATGCTGGTCCATCCAGATATATATATATATATATATACGTATTTAAACTGATAAAAGTCGGGAGACAAAGAAAATCTCGACGAGCTGAACTTTCGTACGGGCAAAAAGATCATCGAAAGTTTTCGTAAATTGAGTAACATTCGTAAGAACGAGCCTGCTCTTCTTTTCGGCCATGATAAAACTGCCGATGCTTACGAGTTTCGTAATTCCCGATGAAATTAAGAGACGAAAATCGTATTTTCGAAAACCGAAAGTTAGCAATGCAAAATGGCATTAATTTCCGACTATTTCGTAACGCGCGCGATGACGAAAGCGTTATGTACATCGCGTCGGTATTTAAGCACAAAAATAATGTTTGTACTTAGGACGAGAAGAGCCAAATTCTCGTCTTGTTTCGAAGCTGTAAAGATGCTGAACAACAAAAACCGATAATGCCAAGAAAAATTATCGACGACAAAAGGCGGGACACGCGCGATCGCAAAACGATCCGTTATTCTCTCAAATCTGATTTCCAGTCAACAAGGAAAAATCCACGTCTTATCTGTCCGAAAAATAACGATCACATATCTTTATTTTCGTAACACGGTTTTCAAGAACAAACTTTGCCAAAAACACCGAGCTTTCTCGAAAAAAAACCAAAAAAACCAAAAAAAAAACCATAAAAAGATACGAATATATATACGAATATATTCGTGCTCGTAGCTAGTGACGCAAGTATACGTTGTAGGTATGAGTTTTTCGTGCAACGTGAAACATCGCGCGCCGAACGAAAAATTTTCCCGTCATCGCGCGCACTCTTTCTCGACCCGCCCGCAGACCGGTTGCAATAAAAAAAAATCGAGGAAAGGAAAAAAAAAACGGCGGGCGGGAGGGGTGACTGTAGCGAAGCGGGAGGAAAAGAGCGAGAGAAAACGAGTGGAATAGAAAGGCGAGGGAGCGCGCGCGCCAGCAACCCTGTGTACGAAAGGGCGTGGGCTTATCTCCGCGTTAGAAGGAGCGTTAGTTTCGGGCCAGCCAACCCGCAAACCGGTCCCTTCGGATCACGTGGAATGCCGAGGACCCGCGATGTTGCCACACGCATGCATAACATGTGTGTGTCGTTTTTCTTTTTCTTTTCTCTCCTTTTTCTTCTTCTTCTTCCTCTTCTTCTTCTTCTTCTTCTTCTTGCCTCATTCCTTTCCTAAAACTGCATAGGCACACACGCAACGCGGCACATCGCTTGGCATCGTCTATCTTTCTGAGATAGTAACGGCGTATATATATATATATATATATATATATGTGTGTATATATATATAACTATCCGCGTTCTATAAAGCTGCTCGCACATGAAACGCAACGTGTGCAGTTTACTGGCACACGGACGAGTCGTTCGAGCACCCAAGACGCGACTGCGATTGGCTGGCGTTTGCGCGTCGACGTACGAGTGTATCTTACACACATACGACGAGACAAACTGCACACGTTTGTCTCGTGTACGAGCAGCCTAACGACGCGAGCGCCAGGCCTCACGCATTTCACGTATTTTTTTCGTTTATCTTTTATTCTCGTTCTATCGCTTCTCTCGCGATATCGCGCATCGAAAGCCAAAAAAAAAACGAACTTTTTATGTTTACCGTCGAACGTAAGACCGTGACAATTCGTTTTCTAATTTCGGATCTTGGAAAACGAGAACACGGGTAATGGCGAATTTAAGACGATCCGTTCGTCGGACGCGAATGTAATTTTCGATATCAATAACTATAATTCGCTTCGAATCTCAAAATTCGTTACGATTATAAATTCGTTTGTGTATAAAAGAATATACGAGGAATGATTTTTGCATCGCACCGACGCTTCCCGTCACCGGTGATCGAATCACGTGTTTCGGGAAAGCGACGACGTTTCTTTTTGTTCTGGAAAAAGGTGCTCGATGGTACGTTTATTCGATTCGACAAAATACGTTTGAGCGTATTGTTTCCCGATATGGGATGCGGGTGCATCCTGAGTCATATCGTTCTCTCTCTCTCTCTGTCTCTCTCTATCTCTCTCTCTCTTTTTCTTTTCCACCTCCCATCTTTGTTTCTCTCTCTCGATCTTTCGCTTTCTGACTCTCGTAGAACAGTGCTTCGAATCACACGACTACGAGGGATCGAGCGCCCGAGAGATTTTCGTACATATATATATATATATATATATATACACATATATAACGCGAGTGCAACAAACTTTGGTCCACCCTCGCTCTATCTGACACGATGATCCCGCCAGTGTAGATTTCGTATACACTCTACTTACTGCATACGTATAGATATTTGTGAGCCTCTCCGCACCCGCATCTCCGTGAGAACGGAAGTGATTTGCCAACTCCGTTCCGGAGAGCTTTGGGATCCACATAAAGTGTATGTACATAACATACATAAATGCATATGTAGGTACATAGAAACGTTGTTCTCGATATGTACTTGTACGTATGTATATATAGATATATATGTTGCGTGTGTGTTGACGAGAAACCTAGAAAAAGCTGTGGGTGTCGACGAGACACTGGTTTATATTCGTATCGCGTCGGTGTGTGGTTTTCGAGGGAAAAAGAAGAGCGAGAGAGAAAGAGAGGGAGAGAGAGAGAGAGAGAGGAAAAAAGGACTGTTTTAGCCACCCCTGCACAGCCGAAACCAAACGCGAGACTTCGTCGTTGCTCTAGTCGGCGACCTAATGTGCGTCGCTGCGCACATACAAGGGAGAAACGAGGGCGAAACTGAAGAGTGACGCATTTGCGTCTTTACCAAACATTCGTTCGGTCATTCGCCAACTCGATCGATCCCTTTCCCTTCGTTCTTGTCACATCGTACATCTTAACTTATTTTTTGTTTTTGCCTCTTTTTATTCTTCCTCGATATTTATTGCGTAATTCGTAATGCGTTTTTATAAAATTAATGATAATACCGTGGCATTTTTCTACGGGTCACCCCTATAACGTGTGCAACACGCACCAATCCCGTACCTACCAAACGAGAACTATGTCGAATGCTTGTTTTTCGTACGATGGAAAATTCTCAAATGCTAAGCTTACGTACCCTCCTCTCGTTTCGTTTTACGCGCACGCATATATACCAGTCTCGAACTCTACTGTTATACACGTGCTACGTAGAAAACGTATACTTATATATAGGTTAGTGGCGTAGTATAATCGTCCCTGAACCTTCGTCTATCGTGTTTCGACGCTCGGTCAATAGATCGAAGAATAAAACAACAAAAGGGGGGAAGAACGGCAAAACAAAACGAGCGCGGAGGTGTAGGGGCTTGCGTGTGCGTTATGCGCGCGAAGACGAGTCCCGTTATGCGAATCGGGAACTCACCGTTTTTTGTCTCTCGAGCCAGGCTTCCCTCGTTCTTCTCTCATTATACTTGTTTTTTCTTTCTTCATTTATTTCTTTCTTCGTCCCTATTCCTCGTGACCCCGAAACATGCATATATACCCATTCATGATCGCCGAAGGGATAAGCAAAAAGAGGGAGACTTCGTTCCGTTCGAGGGCGGTACGCGTTGCTTAGGTGGTATTTCGTACGGGTGAAAGTTTGCGTCTCGGTGAGCTGTATTTATCTATCCGAACGTAGGAAAAGAAACGTTCGTCACGGTCCCACGTACATCGACTACCCTCTTTCCCCTCGTCGAGCCACGTTTTTAGCAAACTTAGGTACTAAAGATTTTTGTTTTTATTTTCAAACGATTGTACAACGTCTCGCTCCAAAACATTCTGCAAAAATGTCTAATTGTAAATCGGGGAAAAATTGCCATAACATCGAAATGTTTTTTTTTTCATATATTGTTCATATTTTTCGAAGTCGAGAATTTTCAATTTCTCGAGGATTGAGAAATAAAATATTGATCATGATTTATTTTTGCCGATCTCGAACGCTTTCATCGAAATTGCAACTTTATAACATTTTTCTATTTTTTCTTTTATTTGTTTCGTTAAGATGCGCCGAAGACGGGAAAATCCTGTGCTACGATAATAACTCGCTGGTACGCCTGGTGTATCGGACGTAATGTTACATAGGCACGATACAATATACATAACGTATACAACAATAGCGTCGATAGACGGTCGTGAGCGAGAAAGAGCGCGCAGGGTAGAGAAAAAAAGAAAAGAGGGAGGCTGCCGCGGCGAAAGCAGGGGTAACAGGTGCTGCGACGTTAAATTTCTCGTAGCGTAAAAAATACGCCTCGAAACCCGGCGCGATACACGTATAGAACTCGCATACTTCCATATTGTAGCGGCGGGACCGCGAACGGAGTTAGCTGGGCCCGCTACGAGGCTCGGTCGACTAGAGAAACAAAAAGAAGAAAAAGAAGAAGAGGAAGAAGAAGAAGAAGAAAAATACGAAGAGGAGGAAGAAATAGAAGTAATAGAAGAAGAGGGAAAAAAACCCTTCCAGTGCACGCAGGCAAGGGCATAAAAAAGGGCAGAATACACCGCGGGTGTAGAATAGGACGTTCGCAGCGAAGAAAATCGAGGGAAAAAGATAGGGATCCGAGAAGCTAGAGGAGAAAAACGAGGAGGACAAGGATGAAAGGAAAAAAGAGCGAGGGAGGGAGAGAGAGAGAGAGAGAGAGAGAGAGAGAGAGAGAGAGAGAGAGAGAGAGAGAGAGAGAGAGAGAGAGAGGGACGAGAAACGGAGCCTCGACCTTGGCGAGTAGGGGTGTACACGCGGGGACCGTGGGCGGGTGGCGCGCGCATGGATCGAAAAAAGTGCCTCGCGAGATGCAGCGCGATGCACTCTCCGGCCCTGAGCCCACGGTGAAAAACTCGCATTTAGCGATGGCAAAGTTGTTGTTGTTGTTTTTTTTCGAATTATTATTATCTTTTCTTTGCCACGAGGAAATTTACCGTTTCCATTTAAATTTCGAATAAGTTATTTCTCCAGTTTATCGTTAAATACATAAGCTATTTATATATATATAAGAAATTTATGCTATTTCTGAAAAAAATTCCAATCTCTCGAGACGATCGTTAAATCGTAATATCGTCGTCGAAAAGTTTTTATTAATGCGTGTCCGATTAATTTTCCTTTTTTTAATCGTACATCGGGCGCATGCGCAAGGCACTATCCTAATACGGGATGCACTTAGCCCCCGCCGTCGGTACGCGTTGCATATCCTAGAACGAGTCGCTTATAAAAACGGCTTTGCGGTTGGCAGCCGGTCCACGCGGAGGATGAGAAACGGAGGATCGCTACGATATGCGTTAGAACATCGAGCGTCGCGTCTCTCGCACCCCGCGTAACGTTAGAGTGAGCCCACATACAGACGGACGAACGGGCACACACGCACTCGCCTCTCTCTCTCTCTATATATATATATATATATATATATACATATACGTATATATTTGTATACGAACGAGCAAAGGACGAGACACACGAGACCCTTCTGCCGCGTAGAACGTGTCCTACGCACTTTTCTTTGCAGCTGAACGAACGACGGTCTCCCCTCCCGCGTCGCCCACGCAATGTGCTATATGCGCACACTACGAAGCATATACATATGTAGTATCTATTTAATGCACTCTATACTATTCAATACTATAGATATATTCGGGTATGCGCAGCGGTGAAAAATATGCGCATGCGCGTTAGCTCGAACTTTTTGATACTGCGAAGCGTAGTCTCTCGTGCGCGTGGGATCACTGACTTCTACCGGAAGTACGTATATGTAGTGGATAAATATGCTAGAAAACTTTGGCGCGCTAGTCAGCGGTCTTACATGCGATATATATATATACGTATGCAGAACTAATATCTCACCGTCCGATGGAGTGCAACGAGCTAATCAGAAGTTCGAAAGTTTAGCCATGTTGAATGTAATTAAAGTCGACGAGCAAGGGCAAGGGACGAGCCAATCGCCGTTTGCACGATAAAAAGAAAATATACAAATTTGGTTGTATACTAAAATTTCGTCGTAGACGCAGCAGGTTCTTAAATTCTTCCCGCTATATTACGTATTATTACACGACGTTCACTATACAAAAGAGACACTGACGTCGCGCGTCCCCTTTCTCGGCTTTGTTTCCCACATTCGTTCGGGCGAGAGAGAAAAATTCCCCTTCATCGAGTTCGTGGCGAGAGGGAGGACAAGAATTTTCGACGATTATTTTTCACGATAGATATAATATAGCGGTGCTTCGATGGATCTTCTCTCTCTCTCTCTCTCTCTCACTCTACCTTTTTCTATCGTTGATGCATTTCGGGGGATATAGAGAGGATCCTGCTCACCGGCAAAACTATATACCTGTGCCAGCGGATGAATTCACGCACACGAAAGAAATCGTGAAAGAGAGACGGAGAGCGACGAGCATTTTTCCTTCTGAGCCTTATAAACGTTGTCTAGCCACAGCGGGGCCCCTATTGGCCGCGCCTTTTCTCCCTTATAAACCAAATACATACAGGAATAGTTCGACACACGCACACGTCTATTGCGCGGGATAGCGTCTCAGGGGGTTGTTGTTCCCACACTCGAGGCGCCTGGATGCGTTCGCCGACTAGGCTACGACTATCAGGAGAGAGTCTTCGACTGGTGGTTAGCGGCGAAAAATCCTCCCCTCTCTCTCTCTCTCTCTCTATCGTCGTATATACCTGCATAACGGGTCAGTATATCCAATCTTCTTTTTCTTCCTTCGTTTACACCAATCTTTCTCGCTTCGTCTATTCTCTTTCTCGCATTTTTTTTTTCTTTTTCAAATATATATATATATACCCCGTATTTTTTGTAAATTTCAAACTTTGACGGTAAGCGTTTACCTTCGAAGAGAAAGGAAAAAAAGGATTATTGTGGCACTTACCGAATCACGGGAATATTTTTGCGAACAACGGATATTTCGTCGATTCTCTCGTAAAGACTATTTACCTACTCTTCGTATACGACGTTCGAGCAATCGCGAAGTTTACGACGAGTGTTTTTATGGTTACCGAAGGAAGACAAAAAAAAATGCACCGTTCGAAGGGTTTTTCGCGGGTTCGTTTGGTGAATTTGCAAGGGTTGGCGAAATCTCTAGGCGGGAAAGTCTCTGTTCATGGTGATTTTGGCGGGGATTATATTGCGAGGGGAAAATGCCTCGAGAGAGGTTTATTGTGGAAAATTAGTGCCCTAGAGGCTGGTAGACATAATTTCCAGCCCTCTGAAAACGACATTATATAGTTTGCCCGGGGGTGAGTAAAAATTGCGGTTCGTGGCACCGCCGGATGCGCAACCAGATGGTGTGTGTCGGTGGTGTTGGCTCTCTGACCCCTCGATCGCGGCTTCTAGCCCCGGTATTTCCACTATATGCGCCATGTACTACGCGACTATTCGACTCCATAGGGGCCCTGGCCAATTCTCCTCGTTTGCTCGACGAACTTCTCGTGTCTAACCAACCCCTCGTTATAACACACTTCATATATACCGAAGGCCTCGTTGGCAGGGCCGACAACGAGGCCTACGTACGTGTGTGTATCAACGTGTGAGAGAATACGAAGGACGTAGGAAAAGCGGAAGGAAATAGGGGAAAAATCGTTACGTACGTGGCAAAAGAGGTGCGCCATTTCCGGGAAATTTTCGCCCTTGACGAAAGTTTTCGTGCTGGCATATTAAGAACAACGGTTACCGTTGATTTTTATCGGACCGGCTACGAACTTGTAATTTTCACCAGGGTCGAGAGTTGTACGATTTTAGTTTGACTATTTCTCGAACGACGCGACGGAGATATTATTTCGAAGTTTTCTCTTTCTAATTCTCTACCGTTTTAATTTAGTGAGATTCTTTCACCGTTAGCTCCTTTTCGTCAATCGCGTCCCACCGAGATTTTTTTTTTGTTTTTCATTTCCTCTTTGTGTAGTGAAAACCGACACTGCCACAGGAAATGGTGATTTTTCCGAGGATTTCTTATTCGTCGTCAATGCTGGGGCATCGAGTCGTGCGAGACTCGTCCATCCTATCGTCGTACGCGGTTTGCATGATATTAGATCTGAGAAACGGATGTGCCCGAACGCGTTGTCCTTCGATCGGCCTCCTTCGCCGCATTTTCATCTCACTTTCTATCCGCGATTTCTATGTAACGATTTTATCTATCTTTCGATAATAGCGAGATTTGATTTAAAAAAAAATTCCATAGCGGCAAAAATAAAAATTGAATATTAATCATCCGTCACAGAAATGTTTACATTGATGTTTGCATTGATAATGGCGAGCTAAGGAAATTCTCATAATCGCAACATCTCAAAAGTAGACGATCGATCGAATGATTTTTCTTTATTTTTTTTTCAACGTGTTTTTTGTGAACCTTCCTCAATATTTTGGCCACGTATGGCGGTATACGCGAATCTCCTCGGGGTCTGGTATTTCGTAGGGTGTTTTTTCTCTGTCGTTATCTGGGCGACTACCGATTCTGGTTTTCCCCGTTTCATCGAAGCAATTTTCCGGCTTCTATTCGATCGAGTCAGCAACTTTTTTTTATTCGACATACGAGACTTGATTACCGAACAAATCTTCCGAACTCGGGGGTGCAAACGAAGAATCGCAATTTGTTGTCAGGTTGTCAACCGTCGATCATGTTGCAAGAGATAAAATACATCTAGGCAGCCGATAATGCAGATATTACAGAAGGTTTACTTATCGTTAGTTTTAAGGTACAAAGACAATTCCCTGGCGTTACAACAATTGATAAAACAGTTTTCTAGGTATCCGTCCGATCATCAAACAGGTAGCGCTACGATACCAAATAAAATTCTCCTTTTACTAAAAAAATCGTAATACGTGGATCATAACCTCAACTTTAATCGAGCTTAATTAGAAGATGTACACTTTCTCAACAGCATTTATTTTTAGGTCGCATATTTATTTATCCTGTCTGGCAAACACGACAAACTCGGAGAAAAACAAAGTGTTCTATCAGTGGATAACATATATTAGGCGTAGTAAGAAGAAAGCCACTGTGTTTGCATGAAATTCAATGCAAAAATAATGGATTTCTTTCTACTACACCTAAATAATAGCAACTCAACATACGAAAATATAGATACTTATCAAAATATTGAGACAAATGATTAATTTTTCATTTAACACAGATTTTCAATGAATTTATGGCTATACTTAATTAATATGCTACAACTCCATGAACGAGTCTTCGAAACAGGATGAACATGTCTGTAAACAGAAAAATCAATTTAAAAACATTACCACAACAAATATTAATAGGAGTAATTTTAGAAAATCGGTTATTCGTTCTAGAGTGTAATGATACCATTAAGCCGGAATTCTCCATGGTCTTCCAACATTTATTGTGGACACTATGTGTCTGGCATTTCATTTTTTTGCATAAGTCGTTTGTAATTGGCTGTTGACAATGTGCACATTTTTCGTGCTGAGCAGAACGATTCGTTGAACTAAAAAATTATTTAAAGGTTACCGTATTTAGTAATGAGAAATTATTATTAATACGGATTTTTGTATGTCCGTGGTAAATTGGTTTACCTATTATTCTGTTGACTAAGCCCTTGTGTGCTAGCAGGTCTGGTGGAAGCCTGAAAAAATTACCACAACAAATATTAATAGAATTAATTTAAACAAATCGTTTATTCATTCAAGAGTGTAATGATACCGTTAAGCCGCATTCTTGCACTCCGTTTCTAGATGTATTGGGAACACTCCAATTCTGGCATTCACTTTTTTTATGCAAGTCGTTTGCAATTGCCTGTTGTTGCTGAGCTAATCGTTTACGCTGGCGAGCACGCTTCTTTGAACTAAAAAATGATTTAAAAGTTACCGTATTTAGTGATGAGGAATTTTTATTAATTTGAAATGTTGTATGTTCGTGTTAAATTGGTTTACCTCTTACTCGGTTGTCTAGGCGCTTGTGTGCCAGTACAAACAGTACAATCCTGAAAAAATTGCCACAAAGAATATTAATAGAAGTAATTTAAAAAAATCGGTTATTCATTCAAGAGTGTAATGATACCGTTAAGCCAGATTCTCGCATTTGATTCCAACATCTATTATGAACAGTGTGATTTTGGCATTCCAGTTTGGTGTGTAATTCGTTTGTAATTGGCTGTTGACAATGTGCACATTTTTCGTGCTGAGCAGAACGATTCGTTGAACTAAACAATGATTTAAAAGTTACCGTATTTAGTGATCAGGAATTTTTATTAATTTAGATTTTCTTTATGTTCGTGGTAAATTAGTTTACCTATCCTCCAGTCCCCTAATCGTGTATGTGTCGGGGCAAGCCTGAAAAAATTGCCACAAAAAATATTAATAGAAGTAATTTAAAAAAATCGGTTATTCATTCAAGAGTGTACTGATACCCAGCCAGATTCTCGCATTTGATTCCAACATCTATTGTGAACACTCCGATTCTCGCCTTCCAATTTTCTATATGAGTCGTTTGTAATAAGCTCTTGACAGTGTGCACATTTTTCGTACTGGGGAGAACGATACGTTAATCTAAAAAATGATTTAAAGATTACCATATTTAGTAATGAACAATTTTCATTCATTTGGATTTTGTTATGTTCGTGTTAAATTAGATTACCTATTCTGTCGCCGAAGCACTTGTGTGGGTCTACAAATGCTGCAAGCCTGTTGATAATTAATTTTTTACTTCGAAATGTGGTTGGGAAAATTATATTTGTACGATTAATGCTTTGCGTTTCTTACCTCATTCTCATGAAAAAATTGGCCCAAAGCTCGTTTCCGATCCTGTATACATGTATAATGCACATTGTGATCGCATGAGAGTGTATACCCGGTGTGTGCACTCACGTCCCCACCACAGATAACGCATGGGCTCCATCGTCGCTCTCTATGTACACAAGAAGTGTTAAATTCAATGACACCATTTGATCAGGAATACACTTGCTTATTCATACGCATTTTTTCAGATATGGTATTCTAACTATGAAAACATCTTGAACATGAATATATCGAAAACCAAGTTTTCAGTAAAATCGACCAACGGGGTTTCCCCGCATGAAAGGCGTTTCACATCGGTTTGACGCTACGTAGAAAACTGACCATATCTCCACGCGTCTGAGAAGACCATGTCCGGTATAAAGAAGAGGGATGTCAACCTTATTCAAGGTTTCCTAAGGATCTTGAGCGGTAAGTGAAATACTAGTGGTTGGGTATAATATGCAGAACGTATTTGACAATGTATTATTTTTCAGGTGTCGTATTTGGATAAGAGCTGTGGGTGTAGAGACAACCGGGCGACTCTAAATATGCGGCCGTCGAGAAATTTACCGGATTCCATCTCTACACGGGCACGGACGAACGTCGAAAAAAAGATAAGTTAAACAATATTAAAACACTTTTGTCAGCTTGGAAATCAAGTGATAAAAATTGATAATATAATAATCGTTTTCGTTATTTGTTTCAGCAAAAGTTCGACTCCGCCGTTTTGGCACCTGCTGCCGAGACAACCGGGCGACTGCAGAATACGGCCATTCGGACTATAAATTATAAAATGAATTTTAAATAACATATGTAAAATAGTATAGTATAGTATATAATTGTTATATAATAGTTAAATGTGTAAAAAATAATATTTTTTCAATAAAATACTCTTTTTTATTTTTGTATCTTTTCTAATATATCCAATTCAATCCAATGCATCGTAAAACCTCTCCCGCCCAATTTTAAATATTGCAGGGCGCCAACACTGCAGAGCGAAATTCGTTGCAGAGTTTCGAGCTACGAAGTTGGTATAGAAAATCTAACGAACTCCGTCTCGACCAATCAGCGTCGTGTCAAATAACGTGGGACCCTTTAGCATTGAGTGTCACTCCCCTGCTACAGATGGCAACGCGTAGAAAGGAGACAACTATACAGCGCGCGTTTCTCTTCACTCTACGCAACTCGTGTCGTGACTGATACAGAACGTGTCTCAGTCTCGAGTGGGAGGGGGCACGCCAATAGGAACGTCCAATCAAAACGCTATTGTACGATTTGAAATATCAGAATCGCCGTCCTATTGGCCGTTTCGTTCCACCTTGTTTCGGTGTCCATAAGCGAATTCGACACAAAGTATAGCTGAATGCCTTCGATGAATAGATGGGAAGTCCCTGTGCGTTACGACATCATGGTACTCATCGTGCATCATTTATTTATCGCACAAATGTAATTATTCCAACTGCTTTCGCCGTTTTTATTAAACTTACGGTGTAGCATATCTTTCGCCCCTGCCATAGGATGATATTTGATGGCACTGGTTTTGCCGGCTCACGTATATCGCAGCACCTACCACTGCAACGGCTCCTACAGCGGCAACGACGGGCAATAAACCCATGAACGACATTCTTGACGATAACAATAACCCGCGATTGAGTCACTCTGAGATTAAAAGTTGGAAAAGTCCGTTAGATGTTACAGAAAAAGCTGAAGATGTAATGTAAGCCGTTACTAGGGATACCCGAATCACATCAATTATCACGGAGATATAACTGTATAGACTTTGAGGCTACCGCCGATAGATAAAATAATTCACTTGAACCGACGGTGCTGAACTGCCTGTACTCCCAGTACCGTACTACTGTGCTGTACCGCATGTACTGTAAACCCGGTGTAAACCAAAAGGGTGACATTCACGCTCCCCCACTCCATATTTCGCACGCTAGCTATTCCCAGCCAATTCAGACGACTATAGAAGGGATATGCTTATGGTTCGATGAAAGCAAAGTTTTTTTCGCCAGAATCCGCCACTTGGCGTCGCAGCGGTCGATTGTGACTTCACCTGGGGTTGTACATGTCCACGTCCCGTAGCCAGTATCACGAGACGCGAACGCTCTAATATATAGGTAGTTGTGCCGTCTCTAATATTCACAAGTCAGAATCGCGCGATTGAACCCCCCTCGATATATATGTTTTCATTGTTTTTTTTGTATTGTTTCCTTAGTTCAATTTCTTAATCCTTTGCACTCGAGACACTTTGCTTACCACTTAAAAGTGGTGCCTGAGAGGGAGCTCTCGAGCGCAAAGGATTAATCGTTACACGTATTAAATTTGTTTAATTTATTTGCCAATTATATTTTTTATATAATAGAATATCAGTGGGGTACAGCAGTACCAGTTCAGAGCCAGTTCGCAGTGTGGGTAGAGTTCTGCATTTCTTTTTCACTGTCAATTTTTTCGTATTTTCTATGATAAAAAAAAATTAATTTTTATGATTTATTAATTCACAATTCAAATATTAAAAATAATCTTTTTTTTTACAATCTTCTGAACTTATATTATACGGTTATTAATGTGCTTATTGTTAGCCTCGATATCATATTTGTCAAATTCGTGTGGTACGGCAGTAGCAGTTCAGAAAAAGAGAGAGCGGCACCCAGTCTATACCTCGCATTAGAAAAAGTGAGATGGACTACAAAACACGCCGGCTAGTACGTGATATGTATATATATATATACATCTAAATTCATTTCTTTTGCAGGAGTTATGCAAGATTTACAAAAACCATGACCTAGGACGCAACATAGACAACCGAAGATGCCTCCAATACATATCAGGGTATACATCCGCAATATGTGTGAGTACGAAGTGTATCTAACAATAAGGTATCCTCAAAATATAAGTTGTATTTATTTATAAATATGCATGCTTTATAGAGCAATGCATACGTTCAATACGTAGAATAGATCAATACCAAAGAAATACGCGTTCATAAATAATGTGTTAATTTTCAACAAAAAAATGCGTTTTGTTATTCGTAAATATGTTTTTTCTTTGCATCAGTAAGGAATTTTGCATTTAACAGTGCGTAGCAACCGAGATTAAGATTCATTTATGTTTGTACAAATAAATAATACTTTCTTAATAAAATGTTCTTTTTTATTCTTCAAATACACCTATGCGATTGAAATATACAGTTTATCTGATCCAACTGAGTCCATCGCAAAATCTTGCCCGCCCAATTTCAAATATTTCAAGGCGCCAACAGTGCAAGCACAAAATTTGTTTTCCAGTTTTTATCTTTGCGGTTGGTAGTGACAACCTAGTAAATAAGACCTCAACCAATCAGCGTCGAGACAAATAACGCGGGTCCGTTTAGCATTGAATGTCACCCCCGTGCTGTAAATTGCAACTTCTGCTGCAACTACAAAGTATACCGCGGTCGGGACTCGCCACGTATCTCCGCGAAAATTCATCGTACGGTGCTGTCATCTACGCCACCTAGTACTTTTTCCGATGAACTACGGGTATGAAGTCCGCGCACGCGTTTGGTTACCGTATGCGACGAACATTTCATTGAATTACCAAATAACGTTATTAATGAATATTTATATCCCCAGCCATCGTACAATATTTCACATTTATCTCGCTGTTCTTGTGGATGATAATTAATAGAGTATGAATATTGCATAGTTTTTAACCGCAGCTTATAGTGCTTAAGCAATAACGAGTAGTACAATATTTTTTTTTTCAACCATTTGGTAATATCGATCGTGCACAATCCTCATCCAGTATCGTACGATCGCTATTATTTAAAATTAAATCATGCTCATTAAATTTGTCTTCTCTTAAAGTAACTATTTGATTATTAAACTGTCGATCAATCTTTCAGTAACGGTATACAAATTTGTCCCTCGAACGAGATTGAGGTAGATTCGTTCCATCGTGTCTCGATGTCTTATACATACATATACTATATAAAGTGAGCAACGTTGCAAATGAAATCAACGATAGGAAATTTCGGTAACGATTGTACGGAAATTCCTCGATCGTGTGTAATAACTCTAATTAATATCGATACTTCAGTCCCTGATGAAAATTTTTTCGTAAACGCCCTAATACCCAATCCGTAATTATTAATGTGCGAGTACACTTAGGAATACGCCGAGACATTCAATGCCGAAAGATTATCAAAACGATTATTCCCGAATTATCGCTTACTTTTGTGCACTGCATAAAATTATATTATATACAATGGTACAGCTACGTCGTCTCTTTACTTAATCGCGATATTCGGTGAAATTAAAACACCGACGTTGGTTCTACGACTCACCGTAAGATCCTCGGCCTCGGTCTCGTTATCGGCAAATGATGATTCTTCCGTAGATCGCAAGGTAGAATTATCGAGGCAAATCGGTGGACTCGCGCTCGTTCGATCGACGTCCGACGTCATCGCGCGATCGGTCTCCTCATCGGGAATCTCCGCGATCGTCGTGGCAACGATCGAGGCAGGATTTTCCAGCGTCGCGCTGTTACTCTCGTCCGTTTTGTTCGATACGTTTTCAGATAAGCTTCTGTTCACGTTACCGATCTCGTATGAAAAACCGGCAGCTCTAACATTTTCGCCGCGTCTGCCATGTTTCGCGGCAGCAATGCCGAGTTTTTTAATCTTGTCGTACAGGGTTCTCGATGGTACGTTGAACAACTCGGCGGCTTTATTCGCGCTTAAGCCTCCCTTAACAGCCTCGATCGCGTTCCATACATCATTTCTCGTGTACTTCTTGTAACGTTTGCCCTCCAGCTTTTGGGACGATGAGTAACTCGTCGTTGCTGCTTTCGTAATATATAAGAAGAAAAAAATGATCGAATTAAGGATTTGTCGAGAAACAAACAGACCGTTGAATGTGATAAAAATAAGATGAAGTATTTCCTTGGAAATATATTTCCAGTTGGATCCTCGTTGGTTAAAAGTAGAAACGTAATTACCGGATTTTGCGTCTTCGGTGAACGATTGAGTAAACGGTCTCCTCTCGTCATCGTCCATCAACGAAGCGTCCGTCTCGTAAGGGCTTTGAGCTCGAGGTCCATGAGACAAATCCATACTGCTTCGTCTCTCATCGGACTCGTTGTTCGCCGATCCGTTACTACGATTCCGACACGAGCCATCGTCGCGATCTTGATGAAGAATGGTTCTCAGTATAGCGACACTGTTGCCAGAAATATTTCTAATATCGGTAGTAGCTTCGCAGGCGTTGTCGCACTGGGGATAAAGTAAAGATTGTCTGGCCACCAGGAAAGGATTGAAATTTGTCAAAGAGCCTGCAGGTTTTTTTTCGTCGAGTGGCAAAGCTTGAGACGAGGCCCACGATGGTATCGAAAATTTAGCCTCGACGCCATCTTGATCACCCGGTGATTTAACACTACCGCAAAATGGCGAACTCGTCGAATGAGGACGCGCGGAATTGGCGCGATAATGGTTCGAATTTCGAACGCTAGCACCAGGATGGCTGCTGCTCGTGCTACAGATCGCTCCTGGAGGCGATCCTATCGCAGTTTCCGATGACAATTCGTTACCGGCAATGAGACCCTTGACCTTCAACAACTCGGCGACTTTCAAGAGAGCCGTCATCTCGTCTCGCGCCACGCTTACCTCGCCCTTGTACATAAAATCCAATATAGCCTTGATTTCCGTATACTTGACATCTTTGAGAACGACTATCGGATGTTTGCACGGTACGTTTACGAAGAGCGAACGAAAGTACGACGAGCAAGTCGCCAATATGACTTTGTGACACTTGAGAAAACGCCCATCCTCGACACCGAGCGTCACATCCGTCAGAGTCTGATTTTCGAACAGATCGTCCATTACGGTGAGAAAATTTTGTTGGTGATTGTTCCAGCGTAGGCAGTAACGATCCGAGGCTCCCATTTTGTTGATAATACGTCGATATTTCTGCAAGTTCAATTAACGTTCTTTCATCATTTCGTGAAACATTTACATTCTGTATTTACATACTATTTTTATTTTATTTCAATATTTACTGAGGCTTGGTCATACGGCTTCTTTAACTTCCGCATCACAATTCGTTTCTTTCGTCGATAGATTTCGTCGTACGAACGTTATATTATGAATTCATAGGCAACGGTTTTTGTTTTCGTTTCGAGGATTCCAGTAAAATGACCAGACAAAAATGATTTTGCTTGGTATTATCGTTAAAATTTTAATCACTCCAGGCTTATCCATCGCGGCTAATCGTTATATGGCTAGTCGATGGTCATTAATGAACGATAAACGTCCGAAAATGGCTAAATAATTTACAGACGATGACCTAGTTTTTCTTAAAGTTATATATAATCGTTGATTCGTAAGATATTCTACGGATGACTCTTATAACCGATAGTTCATGCGTGGCTTGAAAAAAAAAAGTCAATTTTCTCGCGTGGCCATATGGAGCCGCTAATATAAAGCGCCGCCGAGTGGGGAAAACCGGATAAGACCCTTACGACCCGAACAACTGCATCGAATTTATCAGAGAAACGACGCACCACGTGTTCCTTTTCGTTAGTCAAACAACCGTAACCCGAAAAAAAAGGAAATAACAAAACGAACGATACAAATCAACAACTGTTGCCAATTATTCAATTCTTTTCCCACGAATAAACAATCCTTTAATCGATAAGAGAATTTTCTAATCCCATAAATAATCATTAATATAAGACCGGAAATGAATCGTAATATCAAATAATATTACAATTTGTTTTATTTTAGTAAATTTATTGGTGTATAGTGCGAACTTACTTGTAACGCCGAAAAACGTAAAATCCACTTCCTTTTCGTATCACGAAAAAACGTATACTTTTTTTCGGTACAATTTTTTCACGTAACTTTAGAGTTGTTTTTTTCAAAGAGAAAAATTTCGATCGATTCGGATCGGCCGCGATCACAAATTTAGCGAGGGGTAAATCGCAAGTGAAACAACTAAATTCGCAATGCGACCGTCATCCCGAAAGTACGCTTGTACTACTTGCGATGATCACAGAGGTATGTTTACACCGATATATATATATATAAATATACATGCGGCTGTTTAAGAGGGGGCGCGAATACGAGAGACGAGCGCGTAAATGCGTCACATTTAGAAAACTTGGACTGAGGCCCTAGCAAGTCGACTCGGGGATGCCAGAAACGTGTCTGGATGCACTTTCTCGCTTTTCCTCTCCCACGCACTCGCGCGCACTTTTTTCACGCACGTCGCAGCAGTGGGTCTCGTTTGGGCCCTATAAAACACTCTAGGGGCAGACCGAATCCACGAGAAGTTCCTGCGTTCGTTTCTAGCCCTATGAGTAGAGGCCATAGTAACCCCTGTATAGTCGCTTGGTCTACACAGACACGCGCATACATACACACACACACGTATATGCACCATACATTTTATAGGTTTCCTTTTAAAGCGCTAAAATAATCATTTCCATCACCATAAATTTGTATAAATCATTGGGGGGAAAAAGAGAATTTTTCATAAATGAGGACAATTTTAATAGCAACAAATTTTAAATTGTTTAATTTATCTTTCTAAAACGTGAATTCTTTTTATTTGAAATCGAACGATCGGACATTTCGGGGGATTTCGCGCGATGGCGTGAAATTTGTATGTTTTTGAAGAACGAATGAAAGTATTGTTATTATTGTGTAAAACAAAGCATTGATATATCCCACGTAATTTCTCCCGTGTGTGGGAATCGAGGTCCGTTTAGGGAAAACGCAGAAAGGAAAGTCCGTAGGGGAAGGAGTCGGGTAGGAACGCCGTTGGTCAAGACAGAAGGGGCGAACCCAGGATCTCTCGGGAACGCTCGCCGTTCGACATTCGGGGGCAAACCAATGGCTCGTCGACTGCCGAAACTAATTTTCCCTCGTATATTCTTGAAGCTTACATTTTTTATTTCGCTCCGCTTTTTTTTACATCACCCATATATTTAATTTACTGTAAGTTTCATTTTTATTCGAATCGAATTTAATTAAAATGAGTACGAACTTAAATGTGATTTAGTTTCAACTTATTCGAGCGTAAATATTATTATATTTTAATGAATTTAACCTTAAAGCTAACTTGATTAAACTTACATTTTATTTACATTATACGAAAACTGTATAATACAGTGGATTATTTTTTATTTTAGTTTTACGGATTTAACGAATGTCGTCAGGAACACGAACTGCGCCAATTACGGTGTCCACGAAATTTCTTATCGGCTCGAAAAATCGCCGTGGCAGTCCAAACGTCGCTGTCGCGCTAGCGTTTTTCCTATTTTCTATCTCTATTTCTAGGGCTACACGTGCACGCGAACCAGTGACGCCCCAAAAATGTTTTTACCCCTACGCGCATTCCCCCACGCAAATGCCACGCTCGCGATAAAAACGAATAATAAATGCAACCCTTGTTATTTTCGGGAATAAATAAATATGACGATCATATATAAACACGAAATTCACATTTAATCGTTGATAATAATAGTAATGTAAAATATTAATAGAATAATCGTAATAATTAATCAAATTTCGAACATTCGGACGATCCATATCGATTTAAAACCTATTTCTAATTAGCTAGTTCGATTATTAGTACGACCCTCGTTTAAGGATTAAATTTAATTCTTTCATCTGGTAATTAGAAAAATAATTACCTACTCGTCATTGTTTTCAATCTTACCACCTATTATTATATAATGAAGGAAACACGACGCTTCTTCAATAATTTCCAGCTGCTTCAATAAATACCCTTTATCGAAACTTAGGTAAAACCCCAAGCGTTATTCGTCCTTCGGGAAAATTTTCTTTGTTTTTCAATCGTCTTATCCGAAGAGTATGGAAAACGCGATAGTTTTTCGCTAGACAGTACCGTCTTGCCGATTGTGATCTCGTTGGGTCAAGCCTGATCGATGAGCGATAACGGGAAAACTGCTTCGTGCTTTCCGCAAGCGGCTCGAACTAACGAGGATCTTCCATTTCGACGACGATTTCGTTTCGGTGCAGACTTCGAAAGAGACGAAAGAGACGAGAGGGAAAAGACATACGACGTTAGGAAGAATGCGACGAGACGGTAAGGTGAATCTTTTTCGCTGGCCCTCACAGGTCAGCCACCTGACCCATCTGCGCGCCACCCCTATGTTACATGTTAAAGATATATATATACGTATATATACGATATACAGAATACAAGAGAGCTCTTCACAAACTTCCCTATACCCACTGAAACATATTTTTCAAACGCGCGATATATCCAGCGGATGAAAGAAAACGAGAGAAAGGATCGCCGCGAATGAAAGAAAAAATTATATACCATATAAATCATTCAGGCGAGAATCGAATAAACGTAAAAATTTCACAATATTCCTTTTACATTCGTTTCTCTATCGATGCAATGATGTATGCAAAAATGCAATTTTTCATCGTCGATATAAATCAAATTTGTTAACCACATCCTACTGAGAAATTAATATTTGATATTTCCCACGCAGCTATAGGTGATATTTTCTTTTAAATATAATATTTATTGTCGATCCTGTGAAATAGTTGAAAGTCTCTGATTAAAAAAAAAACTTGACAGTGTTTTCTCTTTCTTTCCATGAATATGAAGTTTTGTTTTTAATGAGAAATAAAAATGTGCGTTAAATCTCGATAAACGTCGAAGTTGCAACGAGGGACCTAGGATTATCGCGAAGAGTCGTGATAAGGATATCACGACCTTCCGCACTATCATCGAGTTCCTCAAGATGCGTTGACAAAATCTAATAATGGTGAGACCACGAGCTAGAAAAGTGAAACGATGAAAAAAGGATACTCGAAAAATATTGTTCACTATATCGACGTCTTTTCGATATTACGCCCGGCTGTATTGGCTTTTCGTCGAGACAAAGGTTGATCGAAAAAGGACTAACGGACGAGAAAATGAATGGATAGAACACGCACCGCTGTAACAAGGAACCCTAAGAAAGGGCGTGGGCTTATCCGCGTTAGAAAGAACGTTAGTTTCGTTCCAAAGCCAACCCGCAAACCGGTCTATCCCAAGATCACGTGGAATGTAGGATCGCGATGTTGCCAGGCATTCACGTATGTACGCCATATGCTATATGTGAATCTAACGATAGAAGCTTCGGGCCGACGGGTGCGGTTCGTTGGTTTTTCTCAACCCCCGATGTTGCTTTCTTCCTATAAACGTGTATATTTAAAGAATTAAAAAATAAATAGGTATGAACGATATAAACAATTACGTAATCATACACGTTTCATTATGAAATATATATCTTTTCTTTATCATAAGCAATTTTTTTTATAATTTTACAAAATAAAAAAATTTATATATATTCATTCAACAATTCGTTTATTTTCATCGCAATAATTAATCGACGTTGGTTTCAAATAGCTACAACAGAGGTCACTCATTTGCCAATTTCATACAACATAGCTAATTATACATATGTACATTATATAAGTGTCTTCGAAGAGATTTTAATTTTTAAATAATTCGACGATTGATTTTGCACGCGGAATATCCGGCTAAATTCTGTGAAGCTGTCGATGCGAGTACACGAAAGAAAATATCAAACATTCGCAATCGTTGCATTCATGATAGACTACGTTTAGATCATCCGGCGAGTTAGTCAAGGGTTGAGTTGATCCCACACTGTGCCGACTATACTGTTGAATGTTTCGATCGACTAACATCGAAAAGAATTTTCCACGCCGTGTTTTTACCTGCTCAGCCGATGTCACGTTTTCCAACTTCTTCAATTTTCCCTTTTGAATAGTATTTTTCGCTTGGTTACTTTGTATTCCCTGCCTGGGTCTCTTGGTTGATTTTTTTTATTATTCACAAGCATACCGCCAATCCGACGCCACCCTTTTTCCACATTTTATTTAAAAAAATTATTATAGTACCCCAAAAAATACGAGACAAACGCGAAATATTTGCGAAAACGTAGAACGATACTCGTAAAATTCTTTACTGTGAATACCAACTCTCTTGTACGCGCGACATCCGAGCGGTTTTTAAAAGTTTTATTACTTTTTTTTACGATAGGTAAATGATTCTCAAACGCTGCACTTTGCACGAATTGTAGTCTGCGAATTAGCAAGGGTTGCTAATCTCTCTATCTCTATCTGATCGTATTATGTTATATGCTATATCTCGGAACGTATTATATTGGTTGGTTAAAAATGCCCAATGAGTACGGGGCAAAAAATACCGTTCGTGTTGAGTCTTCTATCGTACATACTGCTTTATTATTTTTTACGGAGATAAGCGCGATCAATTGCCCTCGTTTGTTCGACACAACACTCGTGTTTTTTAAAGAGCGTATACCAAAGAGTGAGAGGGTGCGGATGCGAGGTACAAAATTCGCGGAAAACAAATGGAAGAATATAAATAGAGCGATTCGAGCGTTCATTAATGCAAACGCGATTCTCATCGTGTTTTATGCGAGATCTTTATACATAATTAATGTATATTCCTTCGGCCAGAATTTAACAGTCTTGCGACAGAATGCATCGTGCTTTATGTTCTGTTAGTCTTGGGTACTTTTCTGTTACGATTTCGATTTTTCACATTGCTTACTTCGTAGAAGTTACTACCTATCTTTTTCCTCTTGCTACCACGCTCAATGGCCCTTCGCTGTTTACTCGACAGTTTTTTCTGATCTCCTTTTACCGGGTCTTTTATTTTTGTATCGTTTTCCGTTGGAGACACCTTGAATGTACCGCTCGAGGCAATCGCGACTTTCGAGGATTTCACTTGTTCCTCGTCGCTGTCGCTAGAATCGTAAGATTCGTCCATCACGTCGTAAGCGCTCTGCAGTAAATTATCTTTGACCGGCTCCTTCGTTATCGAACTCTCGTTGTCCTCGCTGATAGTTTCATCGTCGTTCGTAACAGTTCCCTTGACTCTCTTCGCAGTGGTCTTTTGAGTTTCGTTTGTTGCCTCTTCCGGTTCTTCCTCGTCATCCGATACTACAGGAGTTTCTGATCGTGAAGGAACCAACGAGTCGTTTATAGTCGTTGTCTCACTCGTTACGGAAGCGTTACAATTTGAGCTCGCCGGTTTTGGCATCAACGCATCGTTCGCCGTGTCCTCGCTAGAATACGAGAGAACAACGCGAATTTTCCTAAAATCCTGTACAACGCCGAGTCTCGACGTCGATTTTGCAGTTTCCTTCGACGTTGTACTTTCCGCATCCGCGGTAGGTTCAACATCGGTCGATATGTTATCGCCATTTTCTATGTTCTGCTCAGGTGCGTCGACAACTTGTTCGTTCGTAGATTGCTTGCTAAGAGGATCCTCGAAACCGACGGGAGGAACGAAGAACGGCAATTTGCCGCGTTGCCAATCATTCAATATCATACGAGCAACTTGGCTTATATCGGGTTCGCCCTTTTTCAGTAGTTTACCGGTACGACGAGCCATTTTCTCGAGAAAATCTGTGTGATCCTCCCAATTTTCAATCTTGTAAGTTTTTCTTATATACTCGGGCTTAACTCGTTCGAGGACAGTCACCACATAATCCTCGGGATTGTTAACGAGCTCGACTCTTACGACTCCCTTGAGAACCTTTTCCGTGTCGGTTTCGGCCGATGGATAAACAACTCCCGGGCAGTCGATAAGGTAAATACGACGCATGAGCGTGATGTACTGCCAAACTTTTGTCTCACCAGCGATCGGTGCCACTTTGCAGACTTTCTTTGAACGAAGAGTATTTATTATTGAACTCTTGCCTGTGTTCGGATAACCAATGAAACCTACGCTAATTTGTTTCTTGTCGATGTGAAGTTTGGCAAATTGACGCAGGAGATTTATCAGCGATCCTTTGCCAAATGGATGGGTAAGAGATGCATGAAACGCCACCGTTGGATATTCAGCACTGAGAATCGCTACCCAACGTTGCGTTACCCATGTCGGTACAAGATCAACCTTATTGAGAACAAATATGAGATGCTTGTGAGCCTTGTCTGTTCTCAGGTATTTCTCAACCGGTGGTGAACGGGTTCCCATTGGATCACGGGCGTCTAATACCTGCAGTACAACGTCCGACGAATCGATGACTTTGTACAACTCGTTCCATATTCTCCTACTCTGTCCTGCTGCCATTACCCAATCCCGTTGGGCATCGCGAACTCCTTCGTCGGGACGAACGAGGTCCAAGTCTTTTGTATCTTTTTCTTTGTCATATATGATCTCTTTCTCATCAGAAAGCTTTTGCATCTCATCGTAAGACGAGACTATAAGATTTGGGCGTTTTCTCACTTTCTTTGGACCGAAAACACTTTGGAAACTCTCGGTATCAAGTAAATGACAACGAGCGTTCGCAGCTTTTTGTTGCAGCAACGTTATCGGCAGCTGCGTCGGCTTCATAACCACCTGATAAGGATTCTTCATAACCGCGCCCAGTTCAGTTTGAAATTTTTGCAACGAATTCTGTGAGATTACGCGCGAATTTCCAAACCATCTCTGAGATGGTTCCACCCTCGTCATTGTGCCGGAAGGATGCCATCCTTGAAAAGGCGCTGGAGTTAATATCTTTCCCACCTTATTCCTCTTGGCTTTTTGACAACGATACATCTGAAGCCTCTTGATCGTCCCCTTTGTCCTGACCTTCGCGACTCCCTTCAGACCTTCCGTTGGTCGCTCCGGGTTCATACTATGTCCGGAGCGATTGAAGCCCTCTTTACGAGGGCGTTTGGTTGCTGCACTCGTTTTCGGCATTTTACCTATGAACATATGACATCATAACTATCAATGCTCGGAAATTATTCCTTTATGATCGTACGTAAGTACAAAATAGACGCGAGTCTTTAATGCCTTACTGCGCACAAAACCATATATGACTGCCAAAGTTTCTTCTTTATTTTCAGTATATTAAAAGATTTCTTTTTCAACTGCTTCGCTTTGAGACAACAAAAAATAAGTTCCGTTACATGAACGTACAATTAGGATTCAAAGTTGGTTTTGAAAAAAGAATTTTGTTGCATGCTGCAATAAAATTAGAAACCTTAGCAGCCTTATATGGCTGCAAAAGTTTGTCTGCGGTATGAGCGACAAATAAAAAAGGTTTTCACTAACAAAAATTTGTATTCCATCTCCTTTATAATTCATGCAATAAGGGGTTAAGTTAAACATCCCGAATAAAGACTATGGATCCTTTAAACACAGCCATTCTAGAAATACCAGTGTGTACAAATGTATATTATACGAGATTTTCTTCTGTAAAGTCCCAAACGATTTTATTTCTTTGCTTTCGTGTTTCTTAACAAATATGTTACAACAAATCTGGTACCCTTCACAGTACTCTTACAACTCAGCATTTCTGTCAACAGGTTAGATTTGTGATTACATCAATAAGGAAATCTTAAATAGTTCACATTGATACAAAGTAAAGTATCATACAAATTTCACTGTATTGTAAAATAATATTGTGATACTTCGGAACATTCACCTTGTGAAAAACCGGAATAATTGTTTTCTTATCAAATTCATCGATAATTCAAAAAGTGCTATCTCAAGATAAAGCTAACTTATTCTAAAGCTTTTTACCTTTGGCACTATCTAAGAAGGTGTATATTACCAATAAATTTGTTGACTAAACTTTTAGCGTGTTCAAAACTATTTTAGGTTATAATTGTAACAACGAAATTTTCACGTGTTTGGCACCCTCAAAGTCATAAACCTAGCTGTTCGACGTCATAATGTGAACTGCACTGTAAAGAAGGTCGATTCCGGTCGGATAAAATAATTTGGAATAGACTCAGTCGGTATTTTGCAGATGCTTAAAATTTTGTAACAAAGCAAAGCCATAGCTTGAAGTGGATCAAAATACACTTTCCTCAACTATCTAGCATAACTCAAAACTTTGCGCTATCAAATAATATATAGATTGCCAAACGATTGAATAAAGGAAAATTGAAATAGTTATATTTGGTTTGCTACGTTCATGGAGGTACCTTCGCTTCCAATCGCGTTGCACGGCAGGCACTGCTTTAACCGACTGTGGAGTTGTGGAAAAATACGCGGTTTCGCGACAGGCGTAGTCGGCGTAGTCGACAATCGGCGGGAGTAATCACACAAGACATAAAATTAGCCTCTTCGCATGTTAAAGATGTTTCATATTCCACGTATCATCGAAAGTGTTTATTAAATGGATGTATGACCGGTCCAGCTTTTATCAAGCGATTCTTGATTTGTTTGAAATATTGAGGAAACAGGTTGGTTGATTTTCAACTTCATCATTTCCTTCGTTTGCAAATTTTTATTCTTGCTCACGATAAAAATCTCACGTTTGTGTCTATTCGGTTCAATGGTAGATGACCCGTTCACCTCTTGTCTGCCTGGGGGCTAAATTCATACTTTTTCATAATAATGGATTCTTGTTCCTCAGTCATGTCGGACCTCGGTCTGAGACGGACTCCGGAACGAAGGGTGCTCGGTGATCTCGGTAATACAAAATCAGAGCCAGTATCGCCGACAGCAAATCTGCGACTGCTCACTTCGCTAGCATCCAATCTGAAAAGCGCTGTTGACAGTAGTAGCCAAACAAGGAAGATTTCGAGGGCTGGTCGTACTCCGATATCAGGAAGTAACGAGAGCTTGAAGTTATTGCCGAGGAAACAAAAGTCTCTTGGATTATTGTGCGATAAGTAAGTAAACGTTTATGGAAATTTCGTAAAAAAATAGGACTGATTATTTTATCGATTATTCAATCGTTACAGGTTTTTGAGTTTGTATCCTCTCGTCAAACCAGAAGGTTCGGCTCCTCAGGAAATATCTCTCGATGCCACTGCGAAGGCTCTTGGCACCGAAAAGCGCAGGATATATGACATTATAAATGTTTTGGAAAGCTTGGAAATGGCTACGAAAGCTGGCAAGAATCGCTATCTCTGGCACGGTCAGAAAGGCCTTGTTTCTACTTTGATACAGTTCAAATCATTAGCTATACAATTGGGACTGAGAAGACAGATACAAGAGATTCAGAGAATTAACAAGGCGTACACCGGTGATGATTGCGAAGATTATCCAAGCACTTCGGCTGATAATTCGATGATTTACGATGATATAGATGAAGATTCGAGTAGCGACGCAACAATCAAAGAAGATAAAAGTCTGAGCGCCATGTGCCAAAAATTTGTCATGCTGTTTCTCATTTCTCTGAAGGTATTTGTAAAAACAGAATCATTTCCATTTTCATATCGTATATGTACATGCGTACGTTCTAAACCACGAGTTACTGGCAATTACAGAACGGTGTCATTAATTTGGACATTGCTGCCAAAGTTCTCATAACCGATATTGATAATCGAGCATTGGGTGGCAGCGACAGTAATGGTGGTTCGCGTTTCAAAACAAAAGTTCGACGTCTCTACGACATTGCTAATGTTTTGACCGCGATCGGACTGATAAAGAAGGTTTACATGTACGACAAAACGATAAGAAAACCTGTGTTCAAATACATCGGTCCAGACGTCGAATACGTAGATTTTGATCGAGGTGAGTGAACAAATATAATGTAACAAAATAAACGTAACGAGTTTCAAAATTGTTATTATAAAACATGAATTTGATCGCAGAAACACCGATACGAGAACAGTACAATTCGCTGACTGGTATGATGACACCCAGTAAATCTTGCGACATCAGCGAAATGAGAATCCTCTCGACAAGCTGTATCTCGGGTTCTGCGAAATTAAAGGATTTTACGATCGATACAACTAGTACACCCGTCACCGACAAGCGAAAACCTCGCAAGCGTAAACTATTCGTCGGTGATTCGTCGTTCTCGCGTACTCACAGTTCACCGTGTCTCGAAAGCAAAAGTCGTTCGCTCGAGCGTCTCGACGATTCCATACTACGTGTCGCCGAAATGGAACTCGAGAAATTGAATTCCAGCGAGGAATCCAAGCCTAAAGCATGCACAAAATTATTTTCCCGATACAATTCGGACTCTTGTATCGGAAACGCTAATCACTCGGTCGATAATAATCATGGCAGATGTGTCCCTATTGATACTACAGGTACGCACAATCAGATTATTGACAAGAACGTTCCTTTTCTGTTCGTGAGCAAAGAAAATTTAGTCACGAGATACACGGACGAGAGCCCTAAAATTTGTCCTCAAACGAACACACCGGTGAGGGCTCCTTTGCAGATCGTAACAACGTTGAATCCTGTGACTCCGGTGAGAACGCTCGGTCGTACCATCGACGTGAATTCTTTAACGAGGCTCGTTCCGGCATCGAGCCTTACGATTCCGAGCATGAAAAGTATCGTTCCTCGTAAACTAATTCCTATGAACGGCAGTGCTTCCACCCTCAACGGCAGAAAATACACAAAAGTAACGCACTACAAGATCGAGCCGAAAGCGAAAACTCCGAAAATTATAAATATTACGAATTTTGATCCCAAAAAGCTCATACCGATCAAACGTAGCGATTTGAGAATTTCTCTGACTCCGGTTAATCCGATAGTTATGAATAATCATAGTACACCGGGTTTTGCAATACTGACCCGCATACCGGCACCTATAGTCTCACCAGGTGACACATTCAAAGCGGTCAAAGTTGGCAACACGCTGCAGCTAGTCCCGATGAAAAATGACGAAAGCGGCACGAGCTCGAAACACGAAAGGACTGACGGCAATACCGGTAACGCGAGTTAACGCTAGTGATACATTAATTATTATAAATCGTGGCTATTTCTTTTACCTCAAAATATTGAGAATCGATGCGATAATGGATGCAATCCTTGTAGCTTGAAATGTAATCACCGACCTCACATTCTAATTGAGCAGAGCTTGAAATCATTGACAAATGTTGATTCATCGTTTCATAGATTATTGACCATTAATGGAAAAAAAAACGAAACCGAAAAGGTATATACATATAAAAATATTACATATATTATATCTATGAATAGATACTTATAGGTATATATATATACCGGATAGAAAAATTACTGTGACCCCTGCGGCCGAAACTGTTATACATTATTGAATGTAATATACATATAAATATTTATTTACAATCCCGAATGAATATATTTACGACTGTATTTCCTTGTCGTTTTATTCTTATTTTGTATCGCATCTCCCTACGACGTAGAGGAAATCACGTCGTTAAACACGTTGAATGCGAAATTATTCGATATCCGGTCGCTTTATACCATCCCGGATAGTATTTCCGTTTTGACGATTAAATCTAGCGTGCAGCTCTGGAAAGAGGCTGTGAGGCGAGCAAAAGCGCACAGATGGCTGTTGTACTATATTTAAAGTTTAACTCAGCGCTACGTACGAATTCAAAGCGATATATATTTCCCATAGATTACGACGTATAGAGAAGAAAAGGTAAGAAGAAAAAATCGTGTTACCGATCGTAACTGTGACAAAAGATGAGAAGAAATTCACCTGTTATAACTTTGGGACAGCTAAATATATTAGCTATACATATATATAATTCGCAAACAACCGCGAATATCTTACTGTGGCATGTGTAATCATCAAAATTGTAAATTGCAGACTACGCCCACTATCGAAACTGGATCACACAATTATAACTCGACCCATATTCACCATCCTCTTCTTCTCTTCGTATTATTTAAAGAATGCGCGTCTCACCTTGGGAGCTTTTAACGTTGTGTCTCAAAGTTTTTTCTTTATATTTATATATCACGATGATACGCTTGCATTATAAATGTCGCGTAATGCGTGAAAGATCTAAGACTAATTTTAAATTATTATAACACATGGGTCATTAGATAGTGAACAGGTGTTTGGAAATAATGAATCTGACTCACAAAAAGCGAAGTATCGTGTCTTAAGAGCTCTTCTCGTGGATGACTCTTGCAACACTCGAAAAGCTCTTTAAACTTCCACTTCGGGACTGGCTAAAAAACTCTTCATGGCGACCTCGACGAATCTCGAGGGTTCCTTAAGGTTGGCTCCTCGCTCACGAATCACTTGGATATAAGAAAGTTAACGCTATAACCCACCCTGATGTTACATAGTTCACATACGAATAAGCATCGCTAATATTAGATCTCGAAAATCGTTGGAAAACGGGGGAGTATATACACTTTGGCCAGTTGGAAGAGAAAGAGAAAATGAGAGAGAGATGCTCCTGATAGACGCGTGGGCTGGATACGAATACGCGTTGAGCTTTCTGGGAGAGGGATATAAGAGAGCCTCGAAACGAGAAGCTCGGCACTTCAGTCAAAAACGTTCCACGACAAGATACAACAGAACTAACGAGAAATGGCTCTAGAACGTCAAGTCCGCGCCAAGGTATTGCGAATCAATTTGTGCAGAATTTAAAAAAACAACAACACAATTTTCCGGCAATTTTTCGCGTCTAACGATCTTCGTTAAAACGTCATAACGGTGTCAAACGGTTTTTGGATAAGACGATATTGCAATGAGGATTACGAGATGGATCGTTGAGAATACCGGCAAAAAAATAAAAAGAGAAACAAAGTCGATAGTGAAGAGAGCGAATTTTTTTTTACTAAGAGACTCTCTACGTGTGAATAAAAATAACTCGGCCAGACATTTTTCTAAATTGTCGTTTTCTTGTTGCACGTAACAGCTCGCCGGTAAGCGCGATCCTCAACAGGAGAAGGAAGCCCAGGAATGGATCGAATCCGTTCTTGGCAAGAAATTCCCCCCTGGCGAAATCTTCGAGGAAGTTCTTCGTGATGGCCAGGTACTCTGTCACTTGATGAACAAAATCGCACCTGGATCGATCCCCAAGATCAACACCAGCGGCGGACAGTTCAAGATGATGGAGAACATCAATGTGTAAGTTTACGTTCAGCTTCGTTCTTGAAAGTTATACAAATTTTATGCCATTTATGTTTGCCAATTTTGTATATTTTTTTAAATAATCTCACCTCAAAATTTTTCATGTTTTTTATAAATGTTCGTCAGTTTCCAGAAAGCACTGAAGGAATACGGTGTGCATGACACGGATGTATTCCAGACGGTAGATCTCTATGAAAAGAAGGACATCGCTCAAGTGGTCACGACTCTTTTCTCTCTTGGACGCACGGTACGAATTCTAGAAAAAAAAGAACGGAAACAAATTTTTTTTCAAATTAGACAAAAATAGTTTGTATTTCTGAGATCAATTTTTAAACACAATTTTCCTCTCTTTCGCAGACATACAAACACCCCGAGTGGAAAGGACCCTATCTTGGACCCAAGCCCTCGGAGGAGTGCAAGCGCGACTTCACCGAAGAACAGCTTCGCGCCGGCGAGGGTATGATCGGTCTTCAGGCCGGTTCCAACAAGGGAGCGACCCAAGCCGGTCAGAGTCTCGGTGCTACCCGTAAAATTCTCCTCGGAAAGTAAACTTAGACAAACAAGCATACACAATAAGAACTGCCCGAATGAGAAAAATCCAAATACCCTTCGGCTATCCGTCGCTTCCCACGACCCTCTCTCCACTATGTATTTATTTATTTTACCTCTTTTTGTAACTGCATAATATAATATAAAGTTATTATTTAAACTTGTATTTTACTCAAACCCGGGAATACCTGTGCGTTAATGTTAAAACGGATCAAATACCGACGATTCGTCGCTCGTTGAAACATGAAAGTTTATACCAAAGATCACGTTTACCGTGAAAATTCCAAGGCTGACCGTCGTCATGTTTTGAAAAAAATTTGGGGATAAAAGCGTAGGAGGTATAAGTCGTTCGGTCGTGTCTTTCACGTTACATAATTCGAGGGAAGAAAATCAAGAAATTGTGATAAAAACAACAATATCTCTTCCAAAAAATATACAGAATTAGCAACAGATTTATGCATATTGGAAAAAGCATAGATTCGTGGCAGTGCCAGGGTCAGTATGTCACGTTTTGCTTCACCGGACGACCTTGGGAATTATTAATAGAGGTGTGTCTCTTCCAGTATATTTCGCGATGACTACGAGTCAATTTTCTTAGACCTTGCTCGAAATATGATTCACTCACCTCGTCGTTTTATTTTTTTTCATTCGTGCAGTATGAAAATATCCTCGGGAATCGTTGAAACAATCTCGAGGGCTGATACAGAGCCAAAACATTAAAATCTCATTAGGGATGCGTGTCTACCCAAATTATCTCATGCGTGTAACGTTGATGCGAAAATTTGTTCCCAATTTTTCCCACCATTTTCATGAATTCCGTCGAGCGTGATGAATTGCGCAAGATTCAGCGAGAGAATTATACGAAAGGTTGGATTTTCCAACGTTATGGAAACACGACCAGGACGAAAATAGAAGAACGTTTGGTGCGTGGTGCGAGTTCTAGTAACAGCGATGATACGTGGTAGTTGGACGAGAATATATAGTCGATGGAAAAGTCTTTTGGGCACTCCTGTCTTGGTTATGTATCTCGCGCGTGGAACGACACACAAACGGGATGTTATTCGGTCTGCCACATGCTGATGGAAAACTACGGTTGGAATCTACAAAAGTATTTTCAGCGATCTTATACAAAAAAAACATATTTCTTTTCTCTCGCCACTCTCGTTCGACATTATCTCTCGAGACGGCAGGACGTAGAACATATTATTACAACAGGAAACAAAAGCAATCGCCGTTTGTCTTTATTGTTGGTGTCAAATGTGGTTTCCGTTTAATTTTACTTTGTGAGTCATTTTGATGATACGTATGACGACAGATGTCTAGCACGAAGACTTTTTGTTACAAAATATTCCTAGGGTAAAACACCCAGTACTCGGCCTATACTTTGTACGAGTGGTAAGAGTACAAAACAAATACTTCTCGCTCTTTCCAGTCGTATAAGGCCGGCTACTGGGTCCTGGCCGAGTACTGAGTCCCCTAGGCATCTTTTGACAAAAATATTTCGAAATCGTAAATTGTTTTCTCAGTTCTCTATAATAAATGTATAAAAACGTTTGGAAGGACTTGGGGTCTATTTTGCATTGTCATCCATTCCCGTTACGCTTCGTTGGACCTGACACGTGGTAACTATGTTATATTTGTCAACACGAATCTCACGACGGATATTTATAGATTTGTTGGCATCATCCTCGCGATATGATACAGTTTGTTGTATTATTTTTCACCGGTCTCGTGACTAGGGAGCAAAGAAACGGACAGGCTCGTTTTTTCATTATGTGATCCGTTTGAAATTCTCTCTTGAATGTTTCGCGGTAAGATAAATTCACCCCGGTGAGTCAATTGCAAAGAATATTCGTGCGTTATTGTTAAAAAACATTGATCGAGATCAGAATAAGCGAAAAGATAGAATTTGGATTTATCCACAATATTTTAGCAGCTGGTCATGTCATATATCATCTTTGCAAATGCCGGGAGAGTCGATGAACGGGACGTCGGTAACTCTTCCGCCGGTAATTGGTCAACGGTCGATAAAGACGAAAATTACGATAACTGATCAAGATTTGTTATCGACGACTGATAACTTCATAAAATAACAAACACTACATAGATATTACGGGGTATAATATATTAGATTTAATTGAATGGGCGATACGTGAGAAATACAAATGCGAGAAAACATCGGTTTTCATCTAATGGACTACGTTGCCAAACTTTATTTTGCAAATCTCATTTATCTCTTACATTTTCACGAGACATTTGCGAATTCTCGGTAATACTTTCGAAATTCTTGGTAAAATTTCCAATTCGGTGAAACATTAAGTTAAAACTGTAAAAATAATACATGATAATTTGATATTCTTGTGAGATCGTAATCGACATGTAATACTGCGATATTTTTCTCGAGAATAACGTATATCATATATATATGTAAGCATGCTTTTACATCCGAGTCGAAAAATATTTGTGAAATAGATGAGAGCGAGATGAGAGAGAGAAGGAGAGAGAGTGAGAGATGAGAGAGAGAAGGAGAGAGAGAGAGAGAGAGAAGCTTTCGATTTTGTTGATCATCGTACGCATAGGTAGAGAGGACAGTGTGCCGACGTGACTTTTTCCGCGAATGACTCATCCCGTTTTCTTCGATGTGGGGAGAATTTCGTGGATGAGTATTACCGCGTCGTACATTTTCTCTTGCCAAGAGGCTTACTCACTTATTTTCGTACTTATGCCATCGGTGTCGCCCACGCGAACAGCCCGATTTGTTTTTCCCTCTTTATTAGTCGTAGACGTAAAATACTTCGATTTATGAATAAATCGTGAAAAAAAAACATGAATTTAACAGAAACGCAATTTTTCAGACATTTTCGTAACTCAACCTATCTTTAACCATAATGGGTTATCTTTAACCATAACCTTCGACGTGAATATTTTCTCCATCCGATCTCAAAGCCGGTATCCTTTTTTTGAAATCTCAAACGATTTCATTGAAAACCGTCGACACGGTTCTTTCTCTTAAAATCTCGGAGAATCGAACGCGAAACAAGGGTTAATAACTAAACAATCAATAAATGAACATTTCTCAAAAAAAAAAATATTTTTCTACGATATAAATAAAGAAATTTAACACGTATCTACATATATATACATGTATATTGTCTGAAGGAACGTTTTTTTGAGTCATGCGCTCACGCGACCGTTTTGCTCGTCGTGTATGCGAAAAAAAAAGTTTTCGACCGACGAGCGAATATTCGTTATTACGAGTTTAGAATCTCGACCGGATTCATCCCGCCGTGTGCGGTCTCGGGCGAGCGAAAAATATTATGTCATAGATGGGTGGGCGATGGAGTGCAGAGCGAGAGAGAATCGGAAAATAGCGAGCAAGGGTAATAGCGTGAATTCCCGAATTAAATATTCTTGAACTTCCAATGTGACGAATCCGCTTGTGGGATAAAGAAAGAGATAGATAGATAGAGAGATACTTTTATAAGTGCACACTGCTGTTATGCACTCGAGCGAGGAAATCTTGACGACGCAAACGAGCGTTTTATTATTGCAAAATTCGATCGAATTAAATGGAATGAAATTGTTATTTGTAAATATATCAACGAAGGCATTAAGCGCGAAGACGCGTATCCTTCGTGCGATATGAATCATTCGAGATGGATGGTAAAACGTGACGATGATTTATCAAAATTTCGCGAACAAGCGACACGAAACGATTTTAGCGAGGGAATCGCGTAGGTACAAAGAATCTTCGTTAGAACCCCGCCCGCTGCTACGAAGTCCGTCATATAAATATAACGCGAATACCAGTGGATGACAAATATATTTTTTTGGGTAATCACAGGGTCAAAAATAAAGTTAGCTGCTCTCGTCAAATCGTTCTTCTCGTTATAAATAGAACCGGGAGACTCTCTCACGACTCGAATTCTTCCTCACGCATAACCGATCCCGTGTATGTCTCGCAGTTCCCTCGACAATTCGAAGAAAAATGAAAAACGATTTGTCCAAAGGAAAAAAAGAAAACATCAACGATCTTCGCTGTTTATATTTTTGTGAAAAATCTTTGAAATATCATAATACGGAAGTAAAATATGACGAAACGAACGATATCGTGGAACAACGTTGATATTGTCGCCACTGAAATATTTTTATTTTTTTTATTATTTTTATACATTTTATAAAACAAAAATTCGATAAGAACAAATTTCATAAATCGTAATAATAATAATCGCAAAAATACGAGCTTCTTATATCAGGATGCTAAATTTTCTCGAGTTCCGGCACACGACACCTTCGCCAATCCTCCTCGCTCGATCCAAGAGATTATCTAAAATATGAATTAGCGCTAAGTGAATCCACGATCGGATGTAAGATCGCGCCTGCATCGGACAAGAGTTATCGCGATTTCCCACGTATACGTATACGAGTGCGAGCCGCACATTATCAAGGACGTTGTCGAAACGTTTTCCTAAAAATAAAACGATCTCCCATCCTTTTTCCTCGATCTTTGATATTTCTCGAACGCGTGTTTAAGCCTATGCCGCGCGAACGAAATCGACGATGGCCGAACAATTTTTCGAGAGCTGCAAGGAGAAGCTCATAGGCCGATGAGATTTAATTGGGTTGACCAGAGAGTAGGGAATTTTTGAAACGCATCGCTCTATACCAATCCACCCACGTTCCACCAATAATACGATGTTTTTTTTCGAGATATCGAAACTCGAGACCGAGAATCGTTTCTTCCCATCTCCAAATCGTTGCCAAAACCTCGTTAATATAAAGTTCATCCTCGATTTTACCGAATTATTAATTAATTATATAATTAAATAACATACTTATTTACATTTCGACCGAATGATAAAAAAAAACCTAAACCCTGGTAAATATAAATATGTCTCTATTTCGATCGCAAACCTCTAAAATCTTCAAGCGTGGGCCGTTCACAAAATTCTCGGCTCAAAAGTCCCTACGAAACCTCAAACGTGCATCGCGATTCCATTTCACCAATATTTCATTCGATCAACGATGAAAATCGACGGATTTTTGCCGTTCGGATAATTTTCTCTCCCGCTCGAGTTTCACAAGCGTTACAGCTTACAGTGACGATACGTATGCTACGAAAGCGATCAGGTCCGAAGGACTGATTACAAATCAGACGTCGTGTCATAGAGAATATTCGAAGAAAATCGAAATGTGAAAAACACGATATTTTCACACAATATCTATCATCGCTGTCGTTCGTTCTCGTATTAATCGTCTTCGGCTTCTTCGTCGTTATGACTGAGTCATCGAGCTAGCGGGCTCTTCATGCCGTGTGGCAGCAAAGTGTCTCGAGGGCGTCTGCTAGTCACATCCTAAATTTGGTTACCTTAGAAACGGGATTGTATTACGCGCGTGGGATATTCTAATATTTCGTGGCGTAGAAGCGGGACGTGCGGTGAAGACGGTCCTCTCGTCGGTTCGTCGAGATCGAGAGCCAGAAAGCGGGGGAGAAAGACAGAGAGAGAGAGAGAAAGAGAAAGAGAAAGAGAAAGAGAGAGAGAGAAATAGATGGGGGGAAGAGGGAGAGGGAGAGAAATATCGCGAGAGGAAAGAGGGAAAACGTGAGCGTTTTCTCCCTCTCTCATCCAGCATGAGGAAGAACTAGGCCATCATCTATGTGTTAACACACCGGGGTTGAGCGCAAGCTCTTCTCATCTCTATAACACGCTATATACTATTCATTCTCAACGAGCACCAAACCCGCGTGGATCGCCAGCAGCGTTAAAACGACTTTGAGACTTAACTCGATATGTTGAAACTTTTGCTACTACCGACGATTAGCACCCTTATATCCAGAAAGCGCACTGACGCACCGTCGCACCGACGCACTTTGCAACACCCGTCGCAAGATTTATTCATTCTCCGTATAGACATTTTTATTATTTTCGTGATGTCCTTGAAAACCGTCGTTTTTCACGTTACGCAATATTAAACTTTTGTTTTTTTTCGTTGTAAATCCGACCGCTCCGATACTTTATTAAATTCGTCTTATATCGACTATCCTGAACATTATCACTTGTTTTTAAGAAGGGTTATGAAAAACGTGTAAATATACAGCCAAGATTCTTAGGAAAATATTCGTACTTATCATAAATATTTCAAGTGGCTATGAGAGTAAAAAAAACACAAATTAGTATGATAATACCGGAAACTCTGGACGTTTTCCTAATTTCGCAACGTCTTTTTGCTGCAGTCGCCATTCGTCTTTTCCCCTTCATTCGTGGAGAATTATCGAAATTCGGGCTCGGGCACGAGCGTGCACATCGTACACTCGTCTAATAATAAATTCCCAGTGCGAAGCTTTGTGCACGAGAATTTCACATTTTCCGTAATTCTCCTTTTGCAATTACTTCGATGAAAGAAGGCTACGGCTAATTTTATTCACGACCAAATAAACGTCTCGAAATTCTCTCGAAGAAGATACTCTCCTCGCGTGCATCGAGCTCGATTTCTTCGTGGGAGAAAGCTTCGTATCAACGGTTTGTCCGATCGAAGAGTTCGATGATACTTCCGGTCGCGATGGATATCTCTCGGTGTTACGCTCTAACAAATGCCCTCTTGTATATGTGTTTTCGGCTGGTGATGGATATCTCAGAGTCGTTCACCCTGGCAGTGCCAGAGAGTGCCATGACCCGAATGGCATATAGCTTCTCTTGCTCTCGCCTCACCCGTATAGGAGAGAGAGAAAGAGAGCGCGAGAGTCAAGGCAAAAATACCTTCGCGAGGGAGCGAATTGAGAAGAAACCAAAAAGACAATGGTAGAGATGAGCCGTATAAAACAGAAAGAAGATTTATCTCGCTCGTTCATTCATCGTCACTCGCGAGCTACGAACGTTAACGTTTGAATGAAGAAAAAGAAAAACCGAATCACAAATTTTCTCATAATCAGTGAGAGATAATTTTTAATTCAAAAGAATAACGAAATAATTCGAAAAAAATGTATTTCAGAATTTAGAACAACAATGAAAATTGTCTTAATTACTTCGAGGGTTTATATTTAAAAATAATTAATTAGTCGTATTTAATTTGTTGGGGAATCACTTCGAATGGTTTTTCATTCGACTGAGTGACCCACGTCAGCGAGAAATACCAGGAGAATTTTCAAGCTTACGTAGTAGTGAAACTTGGTCGAATTTATTCGACCTCTCCAATGTCCTGCTACGGAAACTCTACAAGGGTGAACTTTCCGATGACCAATCTTGTTACAGCCACGCGAGTGCCGTAGAATTCGTGTCGTAAAGAGGGCGCAAGTTTTATTGTTCTATACCGGTACACTATGTATATCGTCTCTGAATGAAACAGTGAGGGAAAGAAAGAGAGAGAGAGAGAGAGAGCAGAGAGAGAGAGAGAGAGAGAGAGAGAGAGAGAGAGAGAGAGAGAGAGAGAGAGAGAGGAAAGAAACTATACCGAAGTGGCTTTAGAGCGAAGACATCGTAAGTCGTAAAGTCTTTCTGGTGGTGAGAGCGTATGGTCGTTGGGTAACGCGTATATTCCAACCGTACCACTTATCTCGAACCTTGATAATGGTAATGTCACAGATCACGATTTTATCTCCAAGTATTTTTCATTACAATAAGCATTTCGCTATAATTTCTTTCTTTTTTTTCCTCCATTTCTTTAGTCACATTTTGCAGCATTAAAAACTAAGACTTCTAAGTTTATATAAACTTCGCTTTAATCTTGGTATTATATTAAAAAATTAATGCTGGTTTTAATTAAGAATGCATCGAGGAATTGTACGATACCATTTTTTTTTCTATTATTGTTGCGATGAATAATGGTAAATTCGCGAGACCATCGTCGCATTCGATTTCACGTGTAACGTGCGCACACTTCAGCACCATATAATACACACAGGCGTTACTGCGATCGAACCAGGCCCTGTCGCGATGTAAATTCTTTTTACGAGAGAGGTTGCCACGCAATCTGATGTTTACCCCGTGTCGGGAGTAGCCCCATCCAGCCCCTCGACACTGATGCATCTGCATAACGTTTCCGCAACCATCGAACGTCATGCACTCCCTTGTTTCGCCTCTTCGTTTATTATATATATATAAATGTATACAATACATAGAGAACAGGACGACAAATATATACATATAACTAAATATATGTTCTTCATTCGTTTCGATAATACTCGACGATCGAATCACACCGAAATTTCGTATTTCTTGTCGACGTGTATTCTATAATTTTCTACGTTTGTTGAACTTAATTCGTTCGATGATAACCGAATTTCTCGAAACGGAAATCGTGTTTACCGAAATACACGGATATTAGAGGAAAGTTTGCGACGAAATCGACGAAGAGGTAGAGGACGACGAGATAAAGCTGTAAAATATTTAAGAAATCTTGTGAATAAAAAAAAAAATGTCGCGACGAATCCAACAAAAGATTTCGTGAACATTGGAATGAAATATTTTCCCAGTGTGGATACGATATCGCTGAAGCTGCGTCCGTATTGTAATATAAATATTAATATAGCCATAAAGTTGAAGCGAGAAGTTTGATATAGTCGCGAGGCCTTGAGAATTAATCTTCACACACGACGAAGCTCCTCGGGGGGTTTGAGGAATAGAAATAAGGGAGCAAGGGTATGGGTTCGTTACAAGTGGCGTGAGAGAGAGAGAGAGAGAGAGAACCCAGTGCCGGTTCCACAGGGGTGGCAATATTGTCCCAATGTTCGTCCCGTTGTGTCGCCAAGTCCCACGGGAGTTCCATGTGTACTTATTGTTAGTCCTGTCGTACCGGCAATCCAACTATTACACAGCACGGCATCAGTCGTGGTATGTAGGACAAGAGACCCGAGGGTTCGCCGGGAGGATAATCCGTCCAGCGGGCGATGATTCCTCGGATCTCGGAAAACGACGTCCCCAATTTGCAACAAAGTTTTCAGTTCTTGTGAAAGACCACGATTGAATTTGACTCGAGGCATTTTAATTATATTCGTGTTATATCGAAAAAAATGTATAAACAAGAAAAAATGTTTGAAATCGTGGAAACATTTCTTATGCCAAATGTTGGAAGAAGATTTTTATGCAGAATGTAAGGCCAAAACGTTGAAGCCTTTTTGAAACAAAATAACGATTGTCTTTTTAGCTCTTGCATCGATTATAATTAGAGTTATAATAGGAGAGTCTCGTATATTTAATGAGTCAATGACTGGGACGTCCACCTGACGAGAAAAGAGCTCGACTCATTCTGGCGACTCGAGTGCCACGTTGGCAAATGCCTCGACGATCGTCATCCTAGAGAATGAGAAAGACGGCGAACGCGGCGTTGGAATAAGCCGCGAAGGAGCGCGTAATTTGTGGCCCATGCGATGCTGGACCTGCCAGCATAAAATAGCTAGCGACCAGCTGTCGTTTCAACGTAATATATATCGAGAGGTATAGTCGTGCAAGTACCGCGAGATTCGGAGATGAGAATCATATGTGAAATAGATCTGAAGAATGTATATAGTGATAGCTCAAAGGATAATCCGACGATGACCACGAAGAAAAGTTTTAAAGTTCCGAAAGATGAAAACGCCGGAGTAAAACCGAGCGCAAAAATGACCTCGCGATCGCCGTCTCGCCCAAAAATAGCTGTTTTTCTCATGCGTTATAGAGGAAATATCTTCTCAAAAGAAATTTATTTCTGAATGCCATTCGATCCGTGAAACAAAAGTGTGATTGACTGAAATTCGACACAATAAAAGAAAAAGAAAGTTGCGAGAATTTATTATTCATAATAAATATTTCAATTAATTGCCAATTGGACGATTACGAACAAAACAAAACAAAATGAGAATTATTCTTAAAAACGTTAATTATGATTTTTATTTTTAATTAATACCTATAAAATAAGTATACATCGATTTTTCGAAATAAAATGTTCTCAATGTCGTGCAATTAAACAAACAAAAAAACACAGATAGCTAAAATAAGTCGAACAATGATGTAGGAAATTTCATCGAAAAATATGTTTTCCTTTTGGTAACGAATTGTTTCAGATCTTTCTTCCTGAAGCCACGGGCATTATTTATTCAGAAGTATCGATGCGAGAGTGGATTTTTAATGCAATCTAAATTCCGTTATATCCATCAGCATTTTACCTCTCGGCCCGTTCTAATTTCAGATTTATCCCTCCCTCACGGAGGTTGCATTATTGAAACGTTGGTGTTCCAAAGCTTCGATGCTATTTTCCCCGCGGTACTTTGCCTCTTCTACTTTCCGGTGAGACGTTGCTTCGATTCTAAAATGATCGATTATTTGGCTCCGAAGATCTTGGACGACACGAAAAAGCTTACGACCGGCGATCACCTAGTCGAGAGACTAGATATAAGATATCATTTGCACAAACTTCCTATTTCTCTCTCTCTCTCTCTTTCTCTCTCTCACACACACATACACACACTCTTTCTCGTTCCTCGTGAAATACTAATCATCAATGCGTGAAACAGGCGTCGACGCTTCGAGCTTTGATACGTAATTTGGGACAAACCACTCACGGAGGTTGCACGAAAGTTATCAAGAATCTTGAGTGAGCTGGTTGGATGATTATGCTTGTACGAACGAAAGTGAGAAAGAGAAAGACAAAAATGAGCGAAAGAGAGAAAGACGAATAGTGAACTTTGGAGGGGAAAGCATATAACCAGAAACGACACGAGTTCCAGCTAGCATATCGCAGCGCACGAGACTCCCTCTAAATATAAAGTGCCTCTTCCTTCGCCTTCTCCCTATATACATAAGATGGAAATTGGAGACGGGGCCGGACCGGTAAAAGTGCAATGATCCGCCGTTCGGCCATTTCTCCGATCCTCCCACGCGATAAAACAAACATATACAGCGTTTTTTTTCTTCCTCCCGTTCCAAAATGTTCCAAAATGTTCGCGCTAAGAAAATATATTAATATTTGCGCGATGATTAAATTCATAGTAAATACCGGAATATACTATAATTTACGCTTAAGAATGTACCTCGACCGTGTAAAACGCGCTTATATATATATATATATATATGCGTAAAAATAAATTCACGTAGTATAAAACTTGACGTTGACCCGAAGTCTCGAGACCGCGATCGTCCGGTAACGACGATGCGTGTCCGCCACGAGGGACGCAGCGTGCTCTAGAAAATAAATGCAGCAGTTATACTATACGGTGCAACGATCCCAAGACTCGCGGTCCGCGGCTCGAAGGGTCAGCGATACACTCTCGTTTTGCATCCTCGATGCGGTTTCCCCGAGATTCGTACGACGTCTCGAAAATCTCAACGATTCCCTTAATTATTTCCCCCTTTCCTCGTTCACTCTCAAGCTTATCTCACGTTTTGTATTACTCGAATGATCGTTGATTCGAAACGCGAAGCACGGTGTGATTTTTGCTTCGAGTAAATAAATACAAACTCCTAAATACCTCTGGTCGATAGGAAAATAACGAAATAGTCGATATGTACGATGATTGATATGGGGAACGAGATAGAGATAGAGAGATCGAGAAAGAGATAGAGAAAGAGGCTGTGCGCGAAGGCCGCGCACGCGTAAACAAGTTCGTCGAGCGATATTCTCTCGATAGCCGGCTTTTCGATACATGTCTCTTCGTTATACGCTAAGGTGGGCGTGCGCATGCGCACGTGCGCGTGTGCGTGTCGCGTGTACTTTATGTATTTCCTACCTACGAAGCTATATGTTTAAATTCATTTATATATATATGTGTGTGTGTGCACACGCATAAACGCACTACGTATACGTCGGATGGGCGTCTTGGTTTCGTGAAAGGCGTGTGTGTATGTTAAAGATACGCACGAATACACGCGAAAAAGCCGGAGACTCGAAATAGAAATTTGAGCAAGGAACTATTAATAGTGGATGAGTGCGTGCCACCGTCTCTCGCGACCAACTGTCCTTTTCTCTCTCCCTCGTACGTAACTATACGTAATACTACCTCGCTCTCTCTTTCGCATACTATGTAACTACTTCAACCCCCACCCTCACCTTCTTCCATCCGCCAAGAGTACGGACGCAACGATCTTGTGTACCTGTTCGTTTCTCGCTCTTTCGCCTCTCGCGCGAACTTCTCGCGAGCACGAGCGCGCACACACGTACGTCACGCCCCCGCACGTCACCCATCGTTGCAACTCCCTTCCTCTTTCGATCTTTTGTCCCTCTTCTTCGTTCATCCTACGTTTTTTTTTGTTTTGTTGTTTTTTTTTTTTGCGAATGACACAGACATCCCTCGGATTCACCCTTTGGACTTCCTTTTCTTGAAAGATCGACGAAGATAGGGAACGACGAACATGCTTGGATTGTCTACACTTTAGAACCGTGCGCTTCGTCCTTTCAGGCTGGATCTGGTTTTAAGCGAATGGATTAAGGAGGAATATTATATCGATGTGTGAATTTAATACTTATTTTTGTAATTTTTACTTGCGTTGGATTAATTATGATATGGTATTCGTAGGGAATAAGGATTGAATAATTGAAAAACAATGGTTATTGAATTGTTTTGTGAAGATTAAACTTTTCGGGGGTAGGATTTAATTAGCGAGATAAGATTTTATCGTCATTGAATAAGGATTTGAGGGTATTTAAGAATAGATCTCGGTTTTAAGGGGAAAATTTAATATTTACATTATTTTATTTCAGTCTTCTGCATGGACTTTGATTATCGTATTACGTCGAGACGCGCCGAATGCGAACGAGCGAGTGAATTTCGGCCCCTCGATCCTTAAATGATTCATTCGTATTATAGAATTAAGAATCGAAGGAGTCCTAGAATTTAATGATGATAAAAACATTAATCTGTAAAATAGGATGGAACAAAAGTCCTGTTTAAAAATTCAATGTATATAATTTTTTAATTTACATGCTGATCCGTAAGAATATAATAAAAGATACAGATTCATTTTACAAAAATATCTTTAACGAGCCAATAAATTTAACCCAACAGGAGGGAAATTTCCTAGAGTTCGTTTTCTCCGCCATAGCGATATTTTTTCTTCGCTTACGTTCTATCTCTCTTTTCCCTCGTCGCCCTTCACCTCTACATCCTCGCGCGACCCTCGCCTCGCCCTATAGGAATCGCCTATTTCTTCTCTCTCTGTGTCTCTCTCTCTCTCTCTCTCTCTCTCTCTCTCTCTCTCTCTCTCTCTCTCTCTCTTTTTCTCCCTCTTTCTATTTCTCTCTCTCTGTCTCTCGCTTTCTAGACACCCACCACACGCTTCGTGACAGAGACCGTGTGCGCGCCCTTCGCGCTCATCTTTGTCCCGCAAGCTCACTATCATTCCCTCTCCCTCTTTATCTTCTCCATTGCTGCCGTTCCTAACGTACAACGGTTCGTACATTCGAGTGAAAAAGAGCGAGTTAGCGAGATGCAGATGAGTAAAGGAGAAAAAGGAAAGAGTGTGTGTGGGAGAGAGAGAGAGAGAGAGAGAAAGAGAGGGAGAGAATGAGAGAAAGCGAGAGAGCGAGAGAGAGAGAGAGCTGTAACATTCTCTTGCCTTCTCGCACCGGCACTGACGTTCCGATGCACGTGCCGTGTGCAAAGCTCGGTATGACTAGGACTGACCCGTCGCGGGAACAGCCATTCGAATCCAGTATTAGTGCGGTGCAGAAGTGTGGCAATAATACACTGGTGCGTTCACGATAAGAGATTGTCGATCTTTCGCATATCTTTCAATAGACATATATCTTTTATCATACATACACGTTTGTAATACTATCGAATACTTATAATTTGATTCATTTTTTGTTAATTATTCAAGAACGAGACCGAGACGCTCGCTGGCTTTCGCGACTTCGATCGATAATATCCCATAGTGGTGAGTACGAAAAAGCTCGGAAAGTACGGAATATATATATAGACATATTTTTTTGTTCATCCGTACGAAACGTCCCAGACACGAATTTCATAGTGGGCCATTTTCCCGAGAAAACAATAAAAACCATCGCCGAGATTAATTAATCCCGTGAAACTGGCCGATATTTGATTCAAAAGAGAAAAATCGCGTTCGGAAACTCGACGGTTTTCCAAGTGCCGGTAACTTACTTCGTCTTCCACCTTATAACCGAACGTGTCCGCTTGTTATGAAAAAAAACCTCAAAGAAAAAGAAAAAAAAAAGATGAGACAACAATTTTCCAAACCTCTCGCGAATCAGTGTTTCGAATCGCCGATAAAGGAGATGGGAGGTGGGAGGGGGCGGGAGAAACGTGAGACCGGAAAATGAAACGTACGAAAAATTCGAATAAAATTTAACTCGCGAGTGCGAGATTTTCGTGGTCGAGTGATAGAGGGGTAAAAGGAGAGGGAGGGAGGGAGGGTTTCGAGGTGTTTATATACATCGTGCTCATACATTCGATAGAAATTGTGGATGAGGCGAATGGGAAAAGACGCGAACTGAAAGATGAGATCGAGAGAGAGGGTGGGGGCAAGATGGAGGGATTTGGGAGGGTGGCAAGAAGAATAGATATAGGTACGACATGTAGAACGTATACCGGAGAACGCGATGGCGCGAGAGGGGTGGGAGGAAAATGCCGCGATCGGGGGATGGAAAGAGAGAGAGAGAGCGTCGCGGCGCCCGCGCGCGACGTCGAGGACGCGCCTTCCCTAATACGGCGTCGGTGCCTCGCGGATTTGCCGGCCTACGTCTCTACATCTCTCTCGTTTTCTCTCTCTCTCTCTCTCTCTCTCTCTCTCTCTCCCTCTCTCTCAAGTCTCGTTCCCTCCATTTGCTGCTTGGCCCAGCCTGAACGAATATAGAACCCGCGGCTGGGCCACGCTCTCGCTCCCACCCCCGCGTTCCAGGGCACATCGCGCGGTCGCGAGATAGAGAGAGGCGGAAAAGTTTCGACTTTCGAGACTTTTGATTCCAGCGAAACGCGAGATAGAGAAGTAAGCACGTTGATTACGAAAATAGAAGACCGTTGCCGACAGCGAAAATCACCAGAGCTATTGTTTACGTTTCATATCCGAATTCCCTTAGGTTTTTTTCATTACGTATTACCTCGATACGCCTAACACGAGACTGATAACTCGGATTGAATTTCGACGAGACCGATTTTACACCCTAATCTCCAGAGGATAAATTCCTTCAAATATTTCTTAATTACCTCGTTTGTCGATATTTCTTAAATAATTTCTTAAATGAGAGAATTTTTTAATTAATTAACCTAATTGATCGGTCAATTAATTAGGAATATAACGTATTACGAATTTACGATCGAAGTCTGAAAAATATATCTGACAAATCTTTATATCCAAAATATATCGTTCAATTTTCAAGCTACGAAATAAATGTTTATTTAATTGATTTTACAAGATTGTTGTGTCGATAATTGCATTTAGAACGAATGAGATAACGGTTAATATAATTGTAATTGTAATTAAGAAAATTGGCCGTTAAATCGTTGCATCGCTAACGACTCGCCATCTCAGAGATTCTTACTCGTTCTTACATCTATTACGCAAGTTGGATAATCCAAACGAAGAGAGAAGCGAACGATCGACCGTAGAGTAGAAAAATAAAAAAGCAGGGAGGATTCCGTTCTTTTGGGACTCTCTCGTCGGTACTTGCGCACACAGACACACAAAGCCACATGTATGCCGGCTTCCGCGATCCCGTTACCAGGAATAGAACGCGACTCGGCCAGACGATATTTTTGTTTTCGAACGCGAGAGACCGGAGAGACGAAGAAAGTTCGTTTTTTTTTTCATTCTCAAGAGAAGATGAAGATTTTCATTATTTTTTTCTCTCTGCTCTCCCCCCACGTTTTCTATCTTTAAAACTCCCCGCTATAGTTATAATACCCACCTAATAGGACGATATATTTTCGCGTCAACTTTTTATTCGCTCGTTTAAAGCTCTTTTTTTCCTCGAGCGCGCACACACGCCCACCTCGACATTAATTGGGCCAGATCGAGCTCCTCGAGCGACGAAAACAATGTATCGACACGCGTGTTGAGCAATTAAAAAGAAATAATAATAATAATAATAATAATAATAAAGACAAAATTAGTTCCTCGTTACGTTAACGTGTACGTTTTACGCGAAAGCCTCTTTCTCGCGTTGCTATATATAGTTTAGAGAGACGCGCGCGCACAACCCCATTGGAAGCTCGCGCGTGAACCACCAAGCGTATCCCGATTACGGAAATAGATTATTACGTTCGTTCGCGTGCAACGAGAGTTGCGAAGAGCTAAAGCGGGACAAAAAGGTTTTTGTTCGTCTACGAAACGCACCGCGAGCTACACACTCTCGTGGTAATCGGAGCTTCGCCGTTAGCGCGCGCGCGTCCAAAACGACTTCCGGCGAACAAATTTTCCAGTCGAAAGATCGAATTTTCATCGTTTCGAAATATAATAATCGAAAAGAAATAATTACGTTTGTTTTCTTTTGGTTTTTCTTTGTTTTTTTTTCAGAATAAACAAAATGCCTTTCAAGCCCGTTGAACACCCCAAGTGCCCGAAATGCGGCAAATCCGTATACGCCGCGGAGGAGCGCGTTGCCGGAGGACTCAAGTGGCACAAAATGTGCTTCAAGTGCGGTAAGTCGAAATACCGTTCGTTTATTTCTTTCTTACCTCGTTCCTGGACTCGATCGTCGCTACGAAATCCAGATAAAACGATCGTGACGAATTATCGATACGAAATATTCTCGCAATTTTTAAACTCAGCATTATTACGATCTACGAGTTAATTAAAATTTGCTTTTTATAATGAAATTAGTACGATGGAAAATCTGACGAATTAAATTAATTTCAAATTATTGCAAATTTAATGATTTTTTCGACAAAAAAAAAGGCCAAACTCGAAATACTAAAAACGATTGAAAAAATAAAAATTTGCGTTCGCGATAGAAAATATAATTGTGTATTTATTGGCGCATGCGCGCAAAAATTCGAGACAACAATGAAAGAAAGAAAGAAAAAGAAGGAAAAAAACCGTTCGATCGGTTTTTGCAGGTCTGTGCAGCAAGCTCCTCGACTCGACGAACTGCTCCGAGCACGAGGGTCAGCTTTTCTGCAAAGTCTGCCACGCCCGTAAATTCGGACCCAAGGGTTACGGCTTCGGTGGTGGTGCAGGCTGCCTGTCCATGGACCAGGGCGAGCACCTCCAGAGAACCGAGTGAGTGCCGAGGGTGGTTCATCCCCGTTGCGCCCCCACAACCCACTCAATGATCAAGCCCGCCCCCCCTCTTGCCCCCCACGCCCCACGTACGACCTCATGACCCTCCGCGTTATTTTGAAGACTCAAAAAAGAAAAACCAAAGAAAATCTCAAAGTTCTCTCTCTCTCTCTGTTTTACCATCGCTCAAATCTATATACATATACATATATATATATATATATATATATATATTTATGTTATCAAAATAATCAAAATTGAGGAAAAGAGAGAAACCAAAAAAGTCGAACAGTATAAAATATCGTCTCCTTTGTCGCGCTACGTGATTACCCTCGTATTTCATCGTTCATAACGAGTAAGCGGAAAAAATATAATCATTTGTCTGCTAAAATAATATCGCCTCGAGAATGAACGTTTTACGAATTAACGCGGAATCGAACATTCGACGCACATCGTCTCGATGGAGCGTTTGTGACTTTGCAGGTTTTTTTTCTCTCATTGTCTTTCATCAAAATTGATTTGATATGTTTATATATATATATGCATCGCAAAGAAAGGAGAAACGAACTAACACATTGTTTTTACATCCTGAATCTTGTACGAGTCTTTTAAAAGAACAAATAGCCCCATCGTCCCGCCACCAACCAAAAATAAGCGTTTTAGCTATTAATTTATTTATTTCTTTTTCCCTATAATTGATATTTATGTATTTATTATCTTTGTCATATATAATAATTTGTATAATTATTCACAAAAAAAAACAAGCAAAAAAACATACACAACACACACTTTTCTTCTATCCTCGAATGTTAAATGTGCGTGAGTCGCTCGAACCCCCTTCAACAACAACCCCCCCCCCCCATGCCCACCAAAATCGTTATTAATAATGATTAATAATCATCGTTAATTTGTGATGAATCCGGTCCGGTGCAACTCTACATTACTTGTGTATTGTATTTTTTCTCTGGGTTTAATATTTCCTTTTCTCCACCCAAATGACCACCCCCACTACCTTTGTTTCTGCTCTACGTTGACAATTTTCCTCTTTTGTATTTTTGCTCCATGGACACGATAAAAAAGAAATTACTATTTTGTTTCGTTTTTATATATGCAAGTATTATCGTGAGTAATACGACAATCGAAGGCCTTCAGTCACGTATTGTCGTCGGGGAAGTGCAGACAACTTTGATAAAACTCTCACGTTTTATATACACGCGAATATAAATATCTCTCACAGTACCGAATTAATTTAAAAAAAAAGAAAAAAAGAAAAAACGAGAAAAAAACATTACGCTGGAACATATTACATTGCTGCGAACACGGAAAACCGACACATTTAGTTTTTAGGATCATTTGTACCATCTGTATTAAGTGCTAGATTATTATAGAATTTGAGAATAATATATATATACATATATATATATATATATATATATATATACACAAATTTACGAAAAGAAAACGTCGTGTGAAAAGAAGGAAGGAGAAAGTGTGAGAAGGAAAGAACGTTGGAGAATATATCTTTTATATATATATATATATAATATATTCTCGAATTAATAAATAACACTGTTGAATGTGAATGACGATACTCGGCTGCATCTTTTGTCTTTTCTCACGCGAATCAATCCATTAAACCAAAAAAAACCAATCCACATCAAGGTAAAAAGAATAATGAAAAAAAAGCAATGACATCACAATCGCGCGTCAAAAATGGAGCATGACTGTGATTGTTATTAAAAAAAAAGGGACCCCAGACAAATTCCCAACCAGTCCCCGCCAGCCCCGCCGAGTTCGAGCCACACGGAGGCCCACATTGATCGATTGATAAAATGATTATCGAATCAAAGAAAAAAAAACCCGACACACATTCCGTGTACTACGATGGTGAGCACCGAGAAAAACATAAATGAATTCCGAATTCCGCGTGATTAAGTGCTTCCCGCGTATCCTGCACGGCCTTACTCTTTTTCTGTCTCTCTCTGTCTCTCTCTCTCTCTCTCTATTTCTATTTCTCTCTCTCACTCTCTCTCTCTTTCTGTCTATCTAGCTATCTCTCCTTTTCACTCTTTCTCTTTGTCTCTCTTTGTTATCACTTTACTTTTCAATTTGTCATTTTTTTTGTATCTGTCTCGTTGTTCCCGTTCTCTGTTTACACGTCACATATATATGCCATTATATACGGTCTCTACAGTATATCAGCGACTTGGAAACTATTACTTAATCCGACTAATCAATTAAAAGCCTAACTAACACCACAGTGCCACATATTTCGTGACGTTAATTGGGAAATCCTTCAGATATTTCTACCCCCGATCGGTCCTTGCCAACAGCACTGAGAGAATTTTGTTTTTCATCATTGTGACCAATAATGTATCTCAATTATATAAATTTGATGATTAATTAAATACATCATTACGTAAATGATTACGATAAATTGCATCGATTATCGAAAATTGAACGTGATAAGAAATTTTATTAAATCATTTCTAATATCCTTGAGAGAATTCTTATCTATATTCGTATTGATAAGAATTCTTCGCGAAGTCAACAAAATCGTTTCCTTCGTCGTAACAAACGTAATTGAGATGAAATGAAACGCCAATTTCCCTCAGTGTGCTCTATCTCGTTCTCTCTTTCACTTTCTCTCTCTCTCTCTCTCTCTCTCTCTCTCTCTCTCTCTCTCTCTCTCTTTCTCACTCTCTCAGTCTCTCTCTTTCTCTTTCTTTCTACTCTTCTTCTCAACTCGAAGCCATGTCACTACTTCATTTATCCTTGTTTTGATTATTATTTTTATTTCTATTTTTCTCCACTGTGTTTTCGAGTCTCGATAACGTTTTGTCACTTCTTGTATTTTTCTATCTCTCTCTCTCTCTCTCTCTTTGTTTCTCTTTGTCTAGTATGTTACTCTCATTTTTGTTGTTTATATTATGATTCTATACCTGAACATACATATGTGATTGTGTGCTTCTCGGCTCTCCTCTCGGGGCTCGGCGGAAGCGACTCGCGTGCGATCGGGGAATTATCACTAACAAATTTCTAACACACTTGGCCTAACAACACACATTGTTGATATTGGGTTTTCGTGTCATATGTAAATAAAAAGACTGAAAAAAGGGTAAACCAAGAAAGAAAAAGAAAAAATAGAAGAAAATTAATCGAAATTTGTTTCACTCCCAATCTAGGAGGTAATTATACGGTCGAATTATGAGCGAGCACATTATTCGTCACAAATTTAGGTACGCGAGATATCACGTGCTTAATTTTATGGCCCCTTCTATTCTCGTTACTTAACTCGCGGATGAGTCAATTTGGCGAACGATGCACTATTCCCAAAATATATTTAAACTGCCATGAATTTACGGACGCTCATTTCGCTATTCAACCCAATATCTTCAATTCACTCAGAAACTCGGGATTTTCTATACGTCTCTTCTTCATCTATTCATCCCTTGTATTTATTCATACCACCTAAATCGTTATCTCATCTCTTCTCGTTACGATAACTCGATCGTATTACGATCGTCGTTCTAACGCCGTTTGTTCCTAATATTAATCTTTTTGTTTTCCACTCCGATGCGCTATCCTGCTCTACGCAACTCACATTAACACGCCGCAATTTGTTTTGACAATTGACGATATTACATAATACTATAATATTACGCTCGATAATCTTTTTTTTCAAGCTTAACTTTCGTTTTTGATTTCCATCTTTTTCTTTTATTATTTTATGTTTAATTAAATATTTGTAGAAAATACGAGAGTGTCGTGGCTGGGTTGTGAAATCTATTTGAGATTTGTTTTATTGACGATTGCAATTTTTTAGTGACACGAGAGGATCGAGCGCCGTTATGGAGTCACGAGCTATTGCCAAGGCTCCCGAGGGCGAGGGATGCCCTCGTTGCGGTGGTTTCGTTTACGCCGCGGAGCAGATGCTAGCGAGAGGAAGGGTGAGTAGATGATGGATCGATTGAAAAAAAAAAGAAAATCTTTGTCGCGATCGTTCGTCAGGGTGGAAAAACGTGGAATAAGAAATTTCAACGAATTATGAAATAATTAATAATTCACGAAGCACAAATGATTTGATTTAACGATTTTGAAAAAATCGAATTACAACGTTGCTTTTTCATTCTATAATCTAGTCAAATTTCTGACAAATAAGTCGAGTCGCTCGTAGAATGGAAAATGTTGATATCATCGAGTTACCTGCGAAGACGTTAACAATTTTTCGAACGACGGAACGGAAAATTTTGAAATGTCCGTGAAAAAGAGAACGTAGGTGGGGGTAAAATGGGTCAACGCGATGACGAGGGTCGCGAGACGGAGGGGGGAGTTCACGTCGGGTTTGGTGATCGCCCAAAAATTCCTCATACTTCGCTGCCCCACTTCAACTTACGGAATTTGTTTTTCTTTACTTCTTTTTGGGATCGTTGCCAAGGAAGAGGGCCAGGCCGAGAAAGAGCCTCGCGGATAGGGTGGCATTTGACTCGGGGTGGGAGAAATTGTGACAACTTCACGATATGCTAAAAGACGAAGTCGACGACGCAGGTTGGAGAAAATAGAACGAGCCAAAAACGTGATTTTAATCGGGTGAGGCTAATTGCCGTTTGCCACAGGTTGACTGCCAATAAAATCACGGCAAAGGGGAGGGGACGGGGGTGGCTTCAGACAAAAGTATATAAGTAGACGTTCGAATTTGTTCGTTTTATCGCGTTCATTGGTCCCGGGTACCGTTCGTTCTGCATTAGTAATTAAAATGAAGGAAATTATCAGAACTTTCAATCGGATAATGAACGAGACCAGACGGATTATATCTCATTATCGTTAATACGAAAATGCATTTAAAAAGTACCGATCGTAACCCCAAAAATAAACAAAAACTTAAGGATTAATCGTTATTATAAATTCACCGAACGACGATGGAAATAGAGATAATAATACGATTTTTATTCTGGACGGGCTAAATCACAATCGGATAAAAATTAGAATATTATCCAAAAAATTTAACGAGTTCGAACTAGAATGAGCGTTAACGAGAAAATAATGAGAGAATCGGCTTACGGGGAAGAAACGGTACCGTTACCAGGACCCTTCGTCGATCGATCGAACGTTGACGGTAAAAACTAATTATCGCCGATCGTCGCGACAGAGACTTGGCAATTATTTACCAAACTGGGCTGATTAAAAATCGTCGACTCGACGGACAATATTGCTGTTGAATTATTCGTCGAATAATCGGAGCAAAACATTGATTACAGATGTATCGCTAGCCATCGACTCGATTAGTGGGCACTGAGTGAATTTACCCCGCGAACGATATTCCACCCTGACAGCCGACGCGTCGTCGGATGATTATTTTTATTATTAAATTTATCCTCGTTTCGTTTATTTCTCTTCTTTCTCTTAAATATAACGAAGCGGTTCGTTTCTTGACCTCGAAAACGAGGGATCAATGATCGATCTAGAATCGCGTTTTTTGGCGAAATCTCGGTAGTCAATTTTTATGAAAAAAAAAATATATATATATATTTATAGGCGATTCGATAATCTATATTGTAAAATATGTTAGTTTCGTTAACGGAAGCCCTTGACGTCACAGTTGATTCTTGTGATTAGGGCTACCATAAGACATGCTTCAAGTGCAAAGTTTGTCACCGGAGCCTGGACTCCACGCTTCATTGCGATGGTCCGGATCGCGATATTTACTGTCGAGGTATCTTTCGCCACCAAAAAATTGCCCGTTGAGTTTTTTTTTCTTACAAATTCTTCTCTTCTCACCTCGTACACATTGTTTTTTACACGTACCTAATTTTTTTTCTTGGAATCCTTTTATTTGTTCGTTATTTCAATTGTAATATGTTATACCGGTTGTCGTGACCCCTTTGAACCCGGCACGTTCGTCGAAAATGGACGAAATTTAATCTCGTGCGACGATATTTATCGAGAAATACGAATAAAATTTTTTTTTTAAATTGTTTTACTCTGGTTTTTAGCGATGCGTGAGAAATTAAACAATTGAATTAAAAACAGCTCGTTCTTTGCCCATTCTCGATCGACCACGTCCTAATCGTTGGACGCGATTCAATTTCGTCGTTCATTATCGTAAATCCTCTGTGAATTTATCCGTCGGTGACTAACAATGGCCTTTTCTCTGTGTCTGTTTTTTTTATTATATCCGTCAATCTCTGTGTCGACAACGTGTCAATCTTCATCGTATCGCAGACATTCCATAGGGAATGCTTTAAATGTGGCAAGTGCTCGAAGCGATTAGACTCTGTCAACTGCTGCGAGGGCCCGGACAAGGATATTTATTGCAAAGGTGAGCCCAAGTCTCGTGTTGTCTCGCACTCGTCAGCGGACATTTAAAAAAAAAACGAGTTACGATACGATCGAATATAATTTTATAGCCTATTTTTCCTAGAATAAAAAATGATCGTGAATACCACGTCGTTTTTCGTTATCGTCAATTTTTCATTCTAATCGTTAACATTGATAACAAAAAAAGTGCGTTTTTTTAAATTACCAAAAAAACAAACTCGTATCGTAACTCACGGTCAGCTGATGCAATCGAGCAAGTCGTGTTTCGTTATGACACGCTAATGGGTATTCTCTTCAGTATGCTACGGAAAGAAGTTCGGTCCAAAGGGCTATGGCTACGGCCAAGGTGGTGGTGCCTTGCAGAGCGACTGCTACGCCAACGGGTGGGTTTTTCCCCAATTTTCCTACACTCTGCCTATAGAAGAATTAATATTCTACGCCCGGAAAAAAAAACCTTTTTGTCAAAAACAAATCAAATAAATCATAATCGACAAATGTCGTTTGATTTAAAAAAACATCTGATGAAACAAAATTGATCATTTCTGCAACAACAACGAAATCAATAAAAGATAAAGTTGGTAAATACGAAAAAAAAATCTTTTTTTCCGGGTGTAATCTCTCATAATTCATCATATTTTTCTCTCATTATAATCAATTATCACACCATTCTCTATTTCTCTCTATCTATCTATATATCTTTAATTCTTTACATCACCCCGCGCTTCACATCATCTTTTTTAATCTTCTCCAAAAGAACAAAAAAAGATAAAAAAAACTCAAGGGCTTACCAGATTTGTATTCCCAGCCTGGCTCCGGCTTCTTCACGCTCGATCGCAATTTTATATACGTGATGCCAATGCTTGTCTGCCTTAACAGCTTGCTATCCGAAGAGATTCGGTCCGCGAGGCATTGGCCATGCCGGGGTTTGCTACATCGGTCTCCAGTGCGATATTGAGGACGTGGGGTACGCGCGCAACTACACCACCAAAAAAACCCTTCCTTCGTTGATATACATTGTAATCAGCCCGAAAAAAGAATCCCTTGATGTGTTTACTATCAATTACACAATGTCCGTGTAATGACTACACGATCTTGAATACAATTTAAAAAAAAAACGAAAAAAACAATATTGTTCCGCTTCGCGCTGCCAGAAATCTCATACCACTATGAAAATAACTCAAATCTATCCTCGTACTACGTGTTGTTTTTCTATAAAAGCTTCGAGTGTCATAAAAATCTGACGAAATTCATCGAAATTAATATATTGTAATATTTTTTCAATCTGATTTATCTCCCTCGTGTGAATAATTTGCGTGGGATAGAAAATTTGCGATCGTAAGATCAATGGCACTCGAGACTCTAAAGTTACGCACGCATTCCGTTTTTGGCATTTTGCCTGCTGTTACCGATTATGCTCGAATCTCTCCCTCGACGAAGAAAACAGATGAGAATAAACGCTTTGACGTGTATCCATCGATCAGTTACGGATTGACGATCGCCATACGATACAATATTGATAATAATCTGGCAAATGGTCGAGTTAATAATAATCATTTAATAATAATAGTAACGATGTAACATTTGCCGAAGCAAGAATTCTTATCGTTTGTCTTGAATCTCGTCGATTTTTGTCCATCTATTGTTTCTACCTCGCTACTCTGGCTCTTTCTCTCACCACTTTTGCTGCCTAACAAATCGTTGCTTTTCACGTGTTCTCGTCCGTTGTTGCTTTTTTCTTTTTATTTTTGACTATCGTACAAATTTACTAATTCGAAAGAGAAAGACAAGAAATTAATTCATGAAAATTATTCGAACAGTGACGCGGCACCAAAAACCACCGTGATCGACACTGCCGCTATTCAGGCACCACCGGGCAAGGGTTGTCCTCGTTGCGGTGGAGTCGTATTCGCCGCCGAGCAAGTACTGGCCAAGGGACGCGAGTGGCACAGAAAATGTTTCAAGTGCAAGGATTGCACCAAGACCTTAGACTCGATAATCGCTTGTGACGGTCCCGACAAGGATGTTTATTGCAAGACCTGCTACGGCAAAAAGTGGGGTCCTCACGGTTACGGCTTCGCATGCGGATCTGGATTCCTCCAGACCGATGGTTTAACGTGAGTTTAATAAAGAACGTTTCTTTTTCGTAATGATAGAAAAAAAGAACTGTTCGTACTTTATCGTAGACCTAGATCGATGTATTTTGATCGATGAATTTGAAGAGACATTTTTTTGGAATGCGACGGATAGATTTTTTTTTCAATTTTCTTTTTTAATAGTTTTTTCTCGTTCGTCGAACGAACATTTGTCTATAGTTTTTTGGAATGCGAACATTTATTACTATTTTTTCCTACGAGAGATTATTTCGTCGTGGTTTTTTTTCTACATATTTTTTTTCTTCTACGATTATTCCTACGATCCGTTCAGTGAGGACGAGATTTCGGCGAATCGGCCGTTCTACAATGCCGACACTACGTCGATCAAGGCCCCAGCTGGTCAGGGCTGTCCTCGTTGCGGTGGCATGGTATTCGCTGCCGAGCAACAGCTCGCTAAAGGCACGATGTGGCATAAGAAATGCTTCAACTGCGCCGAGTGTCACAGACCCCTGGATTCGATGCTTGCGTGCGACGGTCCCGACAAGGAAATACACTGTCGTTCCTGCTACGGAAAGCTCTTCGGGCCCAAGGGCTTTGGTTTTGGTCATACCCCGACCTTGATCTCGACGAACGGAGATCAAGCACCCTCGTAGTGAGTTTTCTTTTCCCCTACCGATTGAACAAAATTAAATTAAATCCCATCGATCTCACAGTAGTCTTATGAAAAAAAAATAACGTAAATACAAAAATATCGATCGACTATAAAACGCAGTTGGAAGAGTCGAAAGATATGTATTTATTGATTAATGAGTATTTAGATCTTTATATACTTTTACGAGAATTTGTGAGCTTTTGTTACGTCCTGCATGACGATGATATTGAAATACTTCTTCATCCTGTTATCCAATCACGATTATCATTTAATTCGTATCCGCGAGCTACAAATAACTCCCGTGACACTACAAGTTTGATTGAAAAAATTTGGCAAAATATTTCATATCGATGATATTTTGTCTATTTCTTCAAACGGTTCGTCTACTCTAGAGAATATTATTGGAACACTTCTACTCGACCGATCACTCGTCATTTTTTAAATTCGACTACCGAAGATCCGATTATTTGAACAATTGTAATTATTCTTATTTTTGAAAAATCAGAACCGACGAAAAAAATTAAATTGTTTGCCTTTTTTCAGCATCGACGCCAAGCCCGAGCTCGGCACGAAGCGCAACGACGGACACGGCTGTTCTCGTTGCGGTTATCCCGTTTACGCCGCCGAGCAAATGATCTCGAAGAACCGTGTATGGCACAAACGTTGCTTCAGCTGTGGCTCCTGCCATCGTTCCCTCGACTCGACGAATCTGAACGACGCACCCGACGGTGAGATTTACTGTCGCGGTTGTTACGGCAGAAACTTTGGACCACGAGGTGTTGGATTTGGAATGGGCGCGGGTACGCTTACGATGGCCTAGACGAATGATTCTTTCCTTTCCCCCTTTCCGCCCTCTCGCGCATCCTTCGAATCCTTCGCAACGCCGCAATATCAGACGTAGCGAAAAAGATAATTTTAAACATCATAAATGCAAGAGATTTAATGAAAAAAAAAAAGAAAACTAAAACACGCACGTACAAGCTAAACACTCGCTGCACCGCGCAAATATTTCGAGCGACACGAACGCCCAAAACGCGCATTGTTAACAACAATGATATAACCGACGATACGGTAAATCGAGTAAAATCAAACTGAAATTATTCGCCAATTACGATAACGAGAGCTCATCACGAAGCACGTTAATTTGAAGAAAAATAACGAACCTCTTAGAGCGCGCGCTATAGTAGATATTTAAAAAAAAGAAAACGCAAAGAAAATCTCATTGCGAATGAAAAAAAAAAAACAAAAAACAACGAACGAACCGTCCATCGCGATGGTGACGAAGACGTTTCTTTCTTTCTTTTTTTTTTTTAATAATTATTATTACGATTCTTGAAAAACCAACGGGTATCGGAGATGAGAGAATCCAAAACGGATGGAAGAAAATGGGGGGTGTCTTTTTTCCGACGAGCGTCGGTTCAGCTACGTAGCGATACATTCGCTGTTTTGTCCTCGTGATTGTCGAGCGATATTTCGCAGATTTCGTTCAAAATCGCTCGGTCTAAAAAGAAAACCAAAAAATTCGGCAGTAAACGTTGGAGAAACGCATTTTTTGTTTGCGAAGCTCGAGAATCACGAGGAAGTATTCGCGACGATGCTGAAACTTGTGATTCGGAGGTAAGATGCTCATAGAGAAAGGACGAAATTGAATTATGAATGATCGATATAACGGCGAGAATTCCAGTCACGGAGGAGAGTTCCAGAATTGAATCGAGGAAGGAGAAAACGTAAAAAGATAAAACGGGGACCTCTATCCAAACCTATCGACGAATGCCAATCCTCGCACGAAGATGAATATTATTTTCAATGATATTAATATAAACGATTAATTAATTTTTAAGGTACGACAGAAAAAAAAAGAAAAGGAAAAAGTAAATGAAACAACCAACGAACCTTACCCCCTGCGACCTTACCTTACGTATATACTTACAATTAGACGACGTTCGCGTCTCGATCCTCGCGAGACGAGAGACGAACGTCGAATCGACAAACATCAGCAATGATAACAACAACAACAGCAGCAACAATAACAACAACAAATATCATAACGACTTCCAATGGGATAAAACATCGTGTACAAGAAAATATTTAAGGACGAACCAGACATAACTAAGATGGAATTATTTTCAATAAATATACGTTTTAAAAAGTCGATCGTCGATCCTCGTTATTTCATCCCCGAGCCTCTATCGCGTGTTTATCAAAGTAAAATTAAAGAAACTTTTATTTGTTCAGGGTTAAAACGATACTGCTCGCAATGTTCGTCACGATTCATTACGATTTTTGTGTAAAACACTGATTTCATATATTTCATAGCAACAACTGTACAAGTTTTCATTTTTTTTTTGTTTCATTCACACATAATGATATATTAATTGGTAGACTAGTTGTTTTTTTTTCTTGTTATCTTTTCGTCGTTAAAATCTTAAGATTAGTGCGAAGACACGTGTGGACTGCTCGATGACCTCGCACGAGTGTCCCGACTGTTTCTCGAACACTAATATAAGTATTTTCACTATACATTATTCTATAATTCGATAGTTCAGTTCGTGTGTCTCTTTGTCACTCTCCTTGCACCCTGTACCCATATGTCGGAAGTAGATGAAAAGTAAAGGAACGATAAGTCGAAAGAAAAACGTCGATTTAACGACGTAAACACTCGGAATGGCGACAGCACTAGACGCGCACAAATGCGTAATAATCTTCTTTTTTTCTTGTCGGTTTCGTGTCCTTTCGCGCTTTTTCTCTTTCACGCGTGACACCGGAAATCTTCCGACGGACGGAGGTTGCGCTATAAATTGGGAACTCAAATTTCAATTTCGCAGTAATATATAGATATATCGAGACACGTCATTAGACCGTAAATAGACAAAGTTTCAATAACAAATAATTCGAATAATTAATCGAAAAAGACAAAAAAATATTATTTGCGAAGTCAATATTTAAAAAATAATACTGAAATATACGAGAATAAAGGATATTCCTCATTTTCCAATTATTTCGCCGAAATATTATTCCGTAAGAATCTTAATTAATTCGGCAAATGTCGAGCATCGAATGTCGCGTCGCGTTTCTTTGAGTTCCCAATATTAATTTCTCGTACTCGTTTTATGTACAAAACGGTTTTTTTTTGTCAACCGCGGCTTCGACCGATCGATAGAGAAATAAATAAGTTTTTTGTTGTTTTGTTTTTTCATTGAAAATTGTCGAGCCTCCGTTCTGTCGTCCATCGATCGGCGGAAAACGATAAAAATAAAGGATAAATGGATTTGCTCACGCGTCACGTCGTAGATTAGTACAAATTCGCGGTCTTCAAGGGTAGAGGATCGAGCAGGTAGGGTGGCAGGGTCGTGGAAAATGGCCGCGGACTGCAAGAGCCCCATCCACCGCCACCGCGTCCATTCGGTGAATTTCCGTCGTTGTGTCCGTCACCGCTGAGCTTTACGTTCAACAGATTGGGATTCGACATCGGCTTGACCTCGGAATTCGAGAGATGATTGTTCGAAAGACCGGGTGGTGTCGCAGGACTTCTCGGCGAACGTCCCTCGGCCTTCACGTTCACCGAAGCGGGACTCGAGGCTCCGCTGTCCACCCCCACGCCGCCGCCACCACCACCCTGCTGACCGCTTGATTTTTGCTGAGCGAGACGTTCTTGCTTGCGAAACTTTGCTCGTCTATTCTGGAACCATACCTGAAACAGTTGAAAAAACAAAACACACAAAGAATATTATATTCGGATTTCACGTCTTTTTCAAAAAAAGGAAGAACGTTATAGGGGAGAGCGGGGTAATGGGAGCTAGCGCAAAAAAAGTACTTAGAAACGCTCGACGTGTTTCGAAACAACCCTTCGAAATGCCTTCTTCAAACTTCGTTCGTGTCGTGCGACTGCCGATGGCCGCTTTAGTGCCACAAGTATAGAGACGACCACAAACTTATTTTGCCTTCTCTCGTTATAAGAACAATATTTTGTTCACAATCAAAGTAAGTATGTAAAGTTTTCTTATTTCATTATTTTTCGTGTTCATTCGGTAGGTTAGTTCATGTATTTTGGTTTGGAAGTATAAAAAATAGGTTACAACATAATTTGTTTATATTATTATGTTCGATTCAAAATGCTTCCCTTTGGGGTAATGGGACCCAGATGGATTCCCCTTGTATCGAGTCCACGGCCATTAATCAAGAAGCCCACAAAGATCACCAAAACTAAACAACATTCAGAAATCCCGGCCGGTATTCCCATGAAAGATGTTTTTGAAGAAAACAAAGAAGAGACGAGACAATAAAGAAAACAGCTAAAAAAAAGGTATATTTGGGTTGCTTATATGTTCGTTAGTTTATCATATGTTAAACGGATTCATATTAAACAGTTTATGTTTACTATTACTAATATTGACCTAAAAACTGATTAAACTTGTAAAGTTTAACGCAATGGCCCCCATTGCCCGCCCTGTCGGGTAATCAGAGCCAAAGACATATTTTTTAAAGTTTAATTTTCCACTACTTTAAACAATCTATCAATCAATTCCTATTTCATAATAATGAAAGTTTATTGACCAAAAGACTGATTAATAGTGAAAACGATAAATAATTACTACAATAAATTACTTTTTTTCAACTTTTCCTTACATGGCTCCAATTTCCCCGTTCTCCCCTCTGCGGATTTTATTCCTTGGATTCGAGTTTTATTATTTTTATTATTTATTACTTTTATTAATTGTATAATGAATTTAAATTTGTAACGAAACATCTCGATGATCCGGTGTTTATCGAATTATAAATCTTTAAATCACATTCATAATTAACTACCGTTTCCGACAAGCTCTGTGTTCACCCTCGAAATTACTTCCGCATGTTTTCGCGATACATTCACCGCGACAATGCAACAAACGCTAAAGCGCAACACACGTCGTTGCATCATACACGACGCTCATCGATGTTATCCTCCCGTATCCCAACATTATACACGGACGAATCCCCGGCACGTGCGCACGTGCGTTAGCAGGTTCATCCTCGACCCGAATCAAGTTATATCCGTCGGCCGTACGTGCAGCTCCCATTTTTGTTTTATCAACCACCCCTCGCTCATCAATCCACCCATCCGTCTCTTCATCGTTCGTTCCCCATCTCGCATTGTACTGATCCGCGAGATGGCAGCACCCGGATCGCCCACGCGCCACGTTACCACGCGAACTCTCGCCATTGCGAGAGCTCGCTTAGAAACGGCCGTGAGCCGGGGGAGGGTGAACGAACGAACCGAACACCCCGGCATCGGAGCCGTAATTGGCTCTAGTTTGGGGCAAATGAAATATTTAACGAATAAAACAAACGCAAGCGGCGGTGACCTGCATGTTAAAGTAGCGGATTTATTTGCTCGGGCGCGTTTGTCCGGGTACGGGCGAGAGAGAGAGAGAGAGAGAGAGAGAGAAGAGAGACAGACAGAGAGTGGAGGAGCGACGTCGCTACGTTGCAAGGATTTCTCCGCTAGAGGGATGACGCGCGGTAGAATCGAGGGGGCGCTGCAATCGAACGGACGGAGAGAGGTGGAAGCGATGCTATTGGACGCGAATCCTACCAGTTTCCATACGATATAGCCACGGTCCGTTCGTTTCATCTCGCTTTTTGGCTTTTCTATGCGCGAACGTGGGATATACGCGTATATGTATATCGCTCGGCTCGGCAGAGCGTCCGTTCGAACGATGAATGCCGGAAGGGAATTACTTTCTACTACTGCTCGCTTATGTTCCCCATCTCTCTTATACATATACGTCCAATTCGCGTTCTCATATACACGAATAGTTACTACGATGGGCGAGGGTTCGAACTGGTATATAAAATGTGTTCGCACGCGTACAAGTGTAAAACGAGTATGCTCTATAAGCTTTGAAAAAAAGGGGGGGGGGGGAGAATATATGTATATATAGACGTTTCCGAAGGGGAAAGGGTGACGCAGGACACGATGACGAACGTGATTGCCCTTTCCGGACGGCAAACACGACTATTGGATTTTTATCAGCTCTTCGACACACGCCGGCGGCCCGGTCTTTCTTTCTCTCTCTCTCTCTCTCTCTCTCTCTCTCTCTTTCTCTCTCCTAAATCCCGATTGTGATCCTTTCCCGACCTCGCTACTGTTTGTCAAAGACGATTTTTCAAACTCCCCCGTACGTAGGTACGAAAAATTGTTTCTTCGTTTTGTCCGGTAAGTCGGAGACAGGATAGATTCGACAATTTTGTGGTCACCTCCAATTGAATTCGATCGAATCTTTCCAGAGTAAATGAAATTTCGGAATCGGAACGAACGTATTTATACGATTATAAATTTTCGTTGATTCCCTCATTCGTTTTTCGAATTACGTGTGCAAAATTCAAAGAACGAATTCCTCGATCGAATATAATTATTACGGATATGAATGAAATATATTTCGGTGATCTTTGGAATCGTAAAGATAATCCTATATATTTGTATAGACGCGTAGAACACGTGTCTTATTTGGCCCACGCGAAAATTCATTCACGCTCGATCGAAGCTCTATGGCAATTCTTACACACTTTTTATTCCCGGGTCCATGAAACGTTCCAATAACGAGCCTAATATTCCACTATCGCACTTGGCTCGCTACCAAGCCACCACCCCGACAATGAAGGGTGCACATGTGTGCTCGTGTTTGCATAGGAAGTTCGGGAGCATACGCCGTCACCGTTCGTACACAACCCTCGATAGAGATAGAAAGGGATAGTCGAATCAACGGAGAGCGAGACGAAGAGTCGCCGCGGCGGCCAGGCTTGAAAAACGTTGACGTGCGAAAACCCCCGGAATTCGTCGGGGTGTACGCGTTACGGGCGTTAATGTTGAACAAATACACTCGGATGAAATAAAGTGTAACGAGGAAGGTCGGCGCGAACTCGCGAGGGTCTTACCGCGGGTGTTTTGTTGCGATCGCACTGCAGGGCTATTCTCCCCCGCTCCTCACCACGTGACAGATGTCTCTTGCGGCGCCGGATAAATATTTAATCGAGCCTCTGTATAAGCCTCCCACTTCCCTTTTCTCGTGACACACGGATGCACACGATGAAGCTGACTCCATTTCGACGCGACAATTACCGATCACCGATATACGAGAGAAAAATAAATTCGTCGATGAGTCTCGTGGCGATGAGACGTTTTAGAATTGTAACTAAACAAGCGAGGGGCCTTGTTATTTAATTAATGAATTAATGTATTTCATCTATGAACCGACGGCGGAGTTAATAATTAAGCTAATTACTGAACAGCTGAGCAGAGCAGGTCATTCTTTCAAAGCTTGATTCCCTGTAGGAACATTCGACTTTTAAAAGGGAGAGATTGTAGCTAATATGGATTTTCGCTTCGAAAACGCGATCCGTATTTTCTCTGGGACTGAGCAACCGAACGCGTTAAAATTTTGAGGGTATCTAGAGAATCGTGGCAAAAAGTGGCTAAGAGTATTTGTTTTCCAAAATTGTTGCCCTAATTCCCTCAAAATTTTAACGCGCTCGGTTGCTCAAGCCCGGAGAAAATACGGATCGCGTTTTCGAATCGCTCGTCGCCTGTAACACTGTTTTCAAAATTTTGGAAAACAAATACTCTCAGCCACTTTTTGCCATAATTTTCTAGATACCCTCAAAATTTTAACGCGATCGGTTGTTCAGTGCCAGAGAAAATAGGGATCGCGTTTTCCAAGCGCTCGTCGTCTGTTACACTGCCTGTTAAGTAGGCTAAACGATGGTAGGAAAAGGTTAGCAAGAAGGGAAAACGGGGCGAGTCGTAAAAAACCCAAAAGGATTTAATTCGTTGGAAACAATGAATAAAAATAAAGCAATTCTCTCATCCACGAGAGTCGTAGGTGTCGATAATTCATTTATCGAATTCGAGCCGATTTTTTCAGATGGTCCATCTACGCAATCTCTCCCCTGATTCCACTTCATTCGCGTATACGAACAGTAGCGAGTTTCTCCGTACCGCAAAAACTCCCTTACAGTTCCAACGGGAGACTGCAGGGAGACGAGATATATATATATGGCAATGGTGTAGTACTGTAGTATTAACGAGACTGCACGCATAGACTACGTGGACCCCGAGCGAGGCAAACAAAGCGAACGCCGCAACATCTGTGACCCCAGCAGCGAGCGAGCACCGCCACTTCTGCCACGGTGCATTTTGCTCTTCTTTTCTCCTTCCGTTTTCTTTTTTCCATCTCTTTCTCTCTGTTTTCTCTCGTTCATCTATTTTTATTTCTCGCATCTTTTTTCCCCTAGCCTGCATTGGTATGCACGAGACATTCCTTCGAAATTCCCCCGCGAGAAAGGCTTTTCCGTTCTCAACCCCGAACACGCTGTTTTCGACCCTACGGGCGATTTATCTCGGACCTCGCGATTTATCCTCGTACCCCGATTTTCTTCTTCTTCTTATTCTTCTTCTTCTTCTTCCTCGCTGATCGCTGATTCGTTTCTTATCCCCGATTCGATTACCGGAGATTCTCTCAATCCTTTCAACGAGAAATCACGATTCCCTGCTCACGGGTCTTAGGACGAGTTAACGAGAAAGGGTCGGAATTATCGTACACGTGAGCGAAACAAAAATATTTGCCTTATCGAACGAATTTGGGCGAAAATAAAAATTTCGTTCGATCTCGTCCTCCAGACGATACGAGATAAGCCGTTGAATTTCATTACTTCGAATTGAATATTTGTCCTGCGTTTATCGATATCCCGATTTCTAAGACAAAATTCATTATTTCTCGAAGAAATTACCGTTGAAAGATTTTTTCAAATGGAAATTAGCGTAGATCGTTCGCGAGTTACGAGTTAATATCCCGTCTGAAAAATCTTCTGGCAGGGAGTCTCGATAACGATAAGTAATGTCAAGTGTCCAAGAAAAGAGGAACAGCGAGACTTTTGGTAGGGGATGACGGAGGGGATGCGAGGGTGTGTGGAGGAGACGGGAGGCTGTGATCTGGCAAAGTTGTTCTGGAAGAGCTAATTAAAAGGAAGATACGACACGGGAGACGGAGAAAAAGCTTTGGGGAGGTTGCAACGACAATCGGACTCGGGCAATTCAATTAGGAAGATAAATTTTCGGGATGTCCCATCTCGCTGGTGTCTCAGAGGGTTGATAGAGAACGTCGCGATATAATCCCAGTAACGATTAATGCGAGAGGTCCGACACGCCACGAAATCGCTATTACATCCATCTTCCATCGGATTCAGCTATTTTCTACCCTCGACTCTCCTGCCGCCTACCTCCTCGCCAATATTTCTGTTTTTAGAATTTTCGGCTGCCACTGCACCAAAGTTTCAGCTCCTTTACGACTTCTGGCATTTGCCATATGTACGTCTGTATTTCACGAAATTTTCCAATAGAGACACGGATCCTAGCGAGACCGGTTGGAAGGAACGTTAATATCGTAGAACGTCGGCTAAGTTATGCGAAGAATAAAATATTTTATTACGATAAAAGTGGATTTTGTAATTTTTATAAATTTTCGTTCCCGACATTACGAACGATATCGGGAACAAAGGTTTTTAATTCGCAATACCCAATGTATATTCTATCGGATCGAGACGTGAAACGTTGAAAAGTATGATAAAAAAGAAAACACGAATTTTCATTTATTCATCAAAGTCTGAATCGTCGATTCGAACGGCGTTAAATAGATCTCATGTACGTTATCTCGCGACTTAAGCGACGTTCTACTCTGTGTGTAAACTGTAAATACGGTTATCCAGCGAGCATTTCTCCGTGTTCACGAAGTCGAGATGCTTTTGCGAGGCAAAATAGGGAACAGAATCGTGCCAACCCAACCAACATATATCGTAGTAAAAGCAGCAGCGGCACCCGGCACCAGCCGAACAAGCTGATGCTCGGCAGGACAGTTTTTAATCACTGTAAGTGGATCTACATGGAGCTCGCGCAATTACCGGGGCACACTAGCTGCCTGGCGCATGGGCCCCTTGTGTATCAACCATCCCCTCTTCCTTCTTTCTTTCTCTCTCTCTCTCTCTCTCTCTCTTTCTCTTTCACTCTCGGGCTTTTTCTCTCACCCCGGCCCACCCCCCGCTGCCACTGTTACTGAACAAACGCGGAGCGAGGCAGTAGAAACAGAGCAGTCAGAGCAGCCAAATGTTTTCCCCATTTTCGCGTCCCTCTCACGCTCGACGAAGCCGCACCCTACTCTCTCACGCAGCGTCAGAGCTCACGAGAGCTCGACACCAGGACCGAACCAGCAGCACCAGCTTCTTTCTCTCTTGGTCTCTTTTTTCACTTCCTTCATCCATTCCCGTCACGCTTTCCCTTTTCACTCACTCTACGATAGAGCACGGTGGAGACCTGAACACCCCCATCCCCTTGCCATCTTGCCATCTTCCCGCCCTTGGCGCTATCTAGTTCACTCTCTTTTCGCTCTCTCGCTCGCTCGCTCGCTTTCTTCGTTTCTACCTCCTCCTGCCCTCTCGTAGTCCGCGAAGCTCTGGATTTTTCTCTCGTGTATTTTTCTCATTGTCTCGCGCGATTCCGTTTTTTTTTTGTTCTTTCTCACTTTTTCCTCTCCTTTCTCAAACTTATTCATCCTCTCTCTCTCTCTCTCTCTCTCTCGCCACGCATTTTTTCTTTCGCTTACTTTTTCTTTTTTTCTTCGTTCGCTCTCTCCCTCTCGTGCCGTCGACGTCACGAAAAACGCACCCCTCGGTGTCCCCACGAGCATCGAGTTCACGAGGAAGAGCAGTCCCAGAGGGAGAGGAAAAAGTGGAGGAGAAAGAAAAAACACCGAATCGTCGTTGATTTTCACAAGAAAGACGCTTGATAATATTCCTGTATTTTCCTACTGGGAGACGCGCGAGGATGGGTTCGCGAGTCGACCGGTTGCCGAAACGAGATGGCAAATTGGCCGAATTTCTTTCTTTGGTTGGGGCTTTTTTTTGTGTTTTTGTTTTGTTTTACGAAAAGCTTCTCGCTATCGCAGCGTAAAAAGAAAATAGTCAACTGGGTAACCAAACCTCGTCTCTACGAAACGAGCTTTTTTCAACAACGAGAAAACACGCGACAACGTTTCACTTCGTGCCGCGTTCCATTTCAAGAGATCGCTCGAATTAAATAACCGTATGGAAATATTTTGAAAACAAACCAATGCCTAGAGACATAAAAATGGGAATCGTCGTTATATTTCGAATCCGTAGCACTATTTCGTTAAATTCTTTTAAAACTCGTAATCAACTCGTAAATAATACGACAGTTAATTTTTCCTGAATTATCAAATTTTGAAAATTTGCCGGCTTTTCACGATACCTACTTTGATTTTCGGACGAGATAAAAAATCATGCATTTAATCGCGCCCGCGCGCGTTCGTATTTTAAAAGCGTTTAATATTCGTGCAGATTTTTTAATTCAATCGTCCGAGGGTTCGACGTACCCGACGCACACTTCCTTAATTGCATATATTGCGTGTAACAGCTATATATATATTTATATGCACAGAATAAAATAAACCACTCGACTCTGTAAGTTATCCAATACGAGTGTAATAAAACATCCGATCAGTGGTCACGACCCCTTGACCCCCTGCGTCGTAGGGGTGCCTTATGGACCAGACACCGCGTGCAACATCCCTATTACATGTATATATATATATAACTATCGTGTATATATATATATATATACGATAGCTGGTACATTCGACAGTCAGCTTCGAGTTCCCATTGACGCGTGGCGAGGCACACGCTTTGCCTTTGGCCGCATAGAGAACCGACCAGCTACCGTGACTCACGCTATATATGTATATATAGCCTGCATGTATTTATATATATATGTCTATATATCTAATCTCATTCTCGTTTCGCACGTGAATTACAATTCCATTAACGTCCCAATCCCGCGAGCTACAACGCTCGCTCTGCATAATCGAGAATTCTGTCGAGCCTATCGTACGATTTTCATTCAACTATCGAGGATAACTATTTTCGTAATCGCTAATCGGTAAAATGATATACGAGCGTGTCGTACGACGCTTAAAATTTTACATCGACTACGCGACTCTTCGTGGCGAGAGAGAAGCTTCTTTCGATATTGAAACTAGGGGTAAATTTTGGGGTCTAAAGGACTGTAGGATAGGAAACCTTTAACGAGATGATATTGGAAATCGTAATTTTTGTTCGTCATAAAATTAATTTTAAAAAACTGATTTTAATTTATTAACGAGGAAGCGTTATTGAAAAATTGTTCGTTAGGGGCCTTGCGAAATTAGTTCAACTTCGAGGCCATAAAGCCCTCGGTTAGTTGCCTGAATAGTGTTTCGTGAATTAACCGCGAGCTTTATTCGGCTTTCTAATTAAGAGCGAAGCTTATTCAATTTCGTTGGTTTTAATATTTATGAACGAATCGCTTTGTTTCACGAACAACGTATACAACGTAGCGTAAAGAGCGATCGAGTCTAAGCTCGCGTGGTATTTTTGTACGAAACGAGGATAATTGAAATTATCAATTTTAATTCGGGAGAAATTTGGTTCCTAGTCGAATTATCTTGCCGCACTTTTTACCATCCCCATTTTCAAATCGTTGCGGGTAAAAAGAATTCTAAATACTGTACGAGATGTGAAAAAATGATAAATTCGTATACTTTTCGTACGCCGGCGAGAATCCGAGAAACGTACGAATTCAGAGATAATGTCGAAGAGCCTTTCTCGTGAGTAGGAAACGCGAGGATGTTGGGGTTCGGTATTTCTGTGCGAATACAGTATAGCTTTATATAAACGAAGAAGTCGAAGGGTGAGAAGCTTGGTGGACGTAGATTGGCGGAGAGGAGAGAGAGCTACGAAGGGCGGAAGAGAATCGAGGGGTGGTAAGAGTGAGAGATAGAGAGATCAGAGGGACGAGAAGAGAGAGAGACAGCGAGAGAGAAAGCGAGAGGAAGAGGGAAGGAGAGTGTGAGAGAGGTAGAGAGAGAGACAGATAGGGCAAAGCAGATAGGGGGTGAGTTTTATCGAGCAGACGCCATGCCAGGCACGCGGAGGGAGTTGGAAACGAACGAATCACGAATGAAGATGCGAAGAAGCACCGTGTGCGAGGGCGAGCAGAAAACCCCCGGGCGTTCTTGCGAGAATCTCTCTCCCTCTCTCTCACTCTGTCCCTCTTTCTCTTATTCTCTTTCTCTCGCTCTCTCTCTTTCTCTCTCTCCCACTTTCGTTCTCTCGACAAAGAAACCACCCCTATATATACACAAGAGAGTCAACGTTAACTTTATATATATATATATATATATATATACCCGAGTTCACGAAAGAGCCATGGCGATTTGGTTCAACGACACACGGTAAAAAGAATCACTAGAACGAAATAAATATTCGGACTGTAACGAAATATATTAATCAAAAATCCTGATTGGACATCCATTATTATCATCATTATTATCGTCATTCTTAATCACGTAAAAACAAGGCAAATTACAAGGGAATTGCTGAAGTTATCGAGTCGATCGCCGATCCTCGAACGATTATATCGATAACTAAATCTTTAACGATATTATTATCGTTTTATCTCCATAACCAACCACTTGATGTTCTTCTATTTATTCAATCGATTAAACTCTTTGCCCTAGTGATGAAAAATCGATCCTCGTTATAATTATCATTATTATTATTCAAACAACGGAGATCGGAGTTAAAGTAAAACTGACAGAGGTATAATCAGCAACCCCTTCATAGTAGAGGGTTGCGTACTCCTTACCAGAGGATAGTGGTCGTTCCCTCTGACCGCGAACTACTAGAAAATTGATTGCAACTTCTCGCTTAATAATACTCACGGTTTAAAAGCGGACGCGTAACTCGCTATATATATACGTATATGTAGCGTTACAGAAAACTTGGCTAGACTGTTACGCCCTGTGTACGAGCGAAAAGTATATCTCTAGCAAATCGATGTAACGCTGTTATATATCTACACGTATGCCAAAAGGAAACTTTGCTTTGGGCCGATAATCGTCGTCAGGGACGATTGCCAAAAATAAACGCGGCTATAATTAATATCCGATCTCTCGATATGAAGGAACGGTTTAATGATCTCGAGATTTCATTCGCTGGCAAATAAGAAGGGAAATATGGACGATGAGATTCATCTCGCTCCTCTCCAAAGATCGTCGAACTCTCGGCTTCGTATATATTTTTTTCACCTACGTTTGTTCGCGAAACGTTTTATAATCTTGTCTTTAAAAAAGTATTTTGCGATATAGAGAACGATATATAGATAGAAACGACGAATAATAAGTATTATTGAATCGAGAGATATCCTTCTGCAATCTACTCGCGTCTGACTGTAAAGTTCCTCGCGAGTTTAATTTCGACCCATCTTACCAAATCGATTCCCAATTTTAGACCTCGAGGTAGTTGAACCACGAATCTACAGCGTTTTCTCCACGTTTATCGTAGATACATATTGCACGCTCACACTCGATACGCGTAACGCGATAATAGAAAAGACAACGCGAAAAACGCGAATAAAATTCGTACCTTTTTTTTCGAATGTTTTTCGTCGATATTGAATCATCGTGCAATTTTGAAACTTTGACAATAAATCGTCCATCGAAACCTCTTTCGTCGACTCGATCGATGAAATAATGTTTTCGTCGAGGAGAGACTGATTATTATGGAGATTTCGGCAATCGGTAGATATTAGGTCGCCGTCGGTAACAAATAACGATGGGTATGACGCGTAGCTTATGCATAGACCGTTCATCTATCGTATTACGAAGTTTATATTAGTTCATTATATCTCTTCTCTCTTCCGTATAGATGGTAGAGCGTTAAATGAATTATCGTGGCGAACGGCGTATGCAACGATTTTCGAAACCCCGCGAACGAATGGCGAACACTCGGCATCCGTATTTCACGAATATAATTGTATTTTCCTGTTCAATACTGTCTCTTCCTTTCTCTCTCTCTCTCTCTCTCTATCTCTCTCTCTCTCTCTCTCTCTCTTTCGTTCACACGTTTCGGCGGACACACGCGTCAGAACAACCCCGTCGGCAATGATACACCGACGCAACGTGTGAAAATACGGACGGCCGAATTCGAAAATTGTATTTTATGTTCGCCGCACATACGCGAAAATATAGAATACGTTGGTGCCGATTCGTAACTCGCACTGCGGTCGAATTGTGCACCTGTCCATAATTTTCGTACTGCCCGGTATGACGTATGCGACAAACGAACGAAACGCAAAAAAAAAAAAGCAGAAGAGTAACGAAACGGAAATAACGTCGTTGATCGTGAGAAAAAGCAATGACAGAGCACAAAGAAGAAATAAACGATAAATAAAAGACAAAAGCGAGATTGATTTAGTAGACACCACGGGGTGAGAAAGATTTAGATGGTCGAAACTGAGCCAATGAACGACGGAAATAAAGCAATTTCGCGGGTTTCTCTCGCCTACGAAACGCGAAACTAATGAGACCCGGAGACAACAAAAAAAACAGTGTATTATTAACGCGACGAGACGCGATAAAAAATGCGCGTCGAACTCGTGACGAGCCGTCGGAAAGAATTTTATTCTTATCGTAGAAATATCGCGAAAAAGGCTCGCGACAATATAATTAATTAAAAATCCGTATATGAGTAAACGATTCAACGACGATTTAACATTAATTCGACGAAGAATTTTTAACGATGGCTCCAACATAAGCTCGAATCAATTTGAGAAAAGTCTCGCGACAAAATTAACGATCAAGAAACACGTCGAATTATAAAAATATGAGAGCTTTATGGAAAATTAATTCGAAGTCAAAATTCTGACGAGAAGTCTCACGATTTGATAGAATTTGTTAGAATTTAGAGACGCGATATCCATTTGGCAAGGCGTTAAAGAGTAATGAGGAAGTACGATGATCCATGCAACGTAGATGAATCAATTAATAGAAGTCTCAAGTTCACCGACCTGACCCGACTTCCTACCTATCTTATAAAATATACGTATTAACGCATATATTGCGCAGATTCAAATCGCTATATACATTTAGATATATATATCTTAGTGATCGTATAGTACCTTAGTGATATATATATATATATATATATATATATATATATATATATATATAATTGATGTTCTTTGTGAGAATTCGAGCGCAAGGATTCCAGTCACTAAGATCGCGAGACAAATCGTGAATAGGCAAAGTGCAGCTTGGGACGAGGACTCGTCTATGGTCTAACGTGATTATGTGAGCATCCCAGGAGCCCAGACAGATTTGCAGAAATCGTCCTAAAGATAGAACTGAGGGAGTGAGCGCGAGAGGGTGAGAAAGAGAGAGAGAGGGAGAAACCCGTACATCATTTAACGACAAGAACAGAGAGGGATCTCCATTTACATCATTAGAACGAGAACGAGATAAACGAGAGAAAGGCGCGTTGACGCAGAGCCCAGGACTGGACGAGACGACGAAGCAAATTTGATATTCGTCGAGCATAACGCGACGTCCTTATGCTCTCGACCGTATGAATCATCCCGATGCAAAATCCTTATGCATTCCAGAACGAGGGAGCTATGCGTCTGCGAATAACGTCACGTGATTGACAATTACGATAATTTTCCATGAGCTAGACGGATAAAACGAGGCAACCCCGATATATTAACGAAGATGAAGAAAATACGAAATATCTCGAAAATATCTCGATATAACGGTTCTTCGTCAGATTCATTTTTCGATAAACGATCGAACGATTGACGATAGATAGGACATAAGTACAATTTCCAATTCTCGAACTTTGCAATTCCGAGAGAGTTCTTTTTTTTTGCAAAAATGGATTATCGTCGCTAATGAGTTTTGATATTTTGTGGTAATTAGAGAAAAAAAATCTGAGGTCGCGGTCTATTTCAGTTCGTAAAGCCTCGGGTAATTTCGATAAAATCGTGGAAATCGAATTTCGGAAAATCTCGTCGCTGTCTCTCGATGTGATCGACGTGAATGATGAATGGCCAATCGGAGAGTTCCATTATTTTCACCCGGAACGAAATAGAATACGACCGTCTGGTTACACTCGGATAACGAACGAGATGCGTCGTTTTCCATGATTACGATGAATGAACGAGAATTATTATTTAGTAACGAGAGCGATGCGTTCGAGGATTCTCGCGAAACGATTAGAGATCGAGTCTTATCGACGCTCGAGCGAATTTCAGAAAAGTAGACTAGAGGAAATTTTGACGCGCTGAATATATTCAACGAGACACTTTTAGTCGAGTAGATATATATTTCGACACGTCGATTCAATGGAATAATATCTAATTCTACGGAATAATTTTCGATTCGGTGACGTTGAATTTCGAAACGTGAAACGCAGAATAATTGATACGCGAAATATCTTTCTGTCATATTTTCGATGAATTATTTGATGTAATTCACAGAATTTTCATTTCTGTAAATTTTCCATTTGCGTTTCATTCGCTCGCTTCTACGTGGATTTTACGAATGATTGATAAATAAGATAATTGGATTTCTGTCTTCGGTTTACGATTGAAAAAAAACAATGTAGATGGAAATAATCGTAACTGATTAGAAAATATTGTATAAATTCGATCAATGTATCTTCGATAATACAATTCGAGCGAATATAAGGCCAAAAGGCTTTGAGTATAGACAAAACGACATGAAAATATTGCATTGCTTCGTGTGAAACGTTTTAGAATTAATCGAGACATCTCGTATCGATCATTGAACATCGAAGCGACAAAACTCTCCTTCTAAATAGCTATTTTGTGCATATCGTCAATTTTTCTACAATTCCACCGAATCGTTCCAGAATCCAATAATCAGACTGAAATATCGAAAAACCGGTACTTCTCGAGACTTCCTTGCTACATCGACGAAATTGACCGATTGAATAATTGAACAGTGCCTGTGTCGACGCTTCCAGTATTACCAAAAGACTCGAGGACTAACCAGCGGCTCATCGATCGAAGAAAATCGAAATGCAAAACAAAAAACGGATGAGTTATTCGCAGGATAGAATAAATATTCTCGTGCATCGATGTCGTCCTGTTTTGTCGTTCGAGTTTGGCTCGAGCAGACACGGAGGGATATCGTGTTTCCTCGAACACTCCTTGTGCTCCTGTTTTCTTGAAAGACGGAGAGAGAGAGAGAGAGAGAGAGAGAGAGAAATACCCGGAGATTCGTGAGTAGAGAGGAAGAGGAAATATAAAAGCAGAGATCTTGAGAGACAGAGAGAAAGAGAGAGAGAGGGAGGGAGGGAAAGAGCGGGAGAAAGCCAACGATAATCCGTCAAGAGCGTTGGGCAATATAATCCATCAGGTCAGGACTGCAGGTGCCTGTGAGAACGAGAGATATAGTTCAAGAGCCTCTCTCGCGATCTCTCGATAATTAAATTACGTCGGACGCCCTACTCGTGAATCCAGCATCCCTTCGGACTTAACGGTATAAGGGCCATCGAGGGTTCTCCAGCTTTGTACCAACTTATCTTCTTCTCTTCCTCCCTCTCTCTCTCTCTCTCTCTCTTTTACGGTTCCTCAATCTTTCCTTGTATTTTAGAAAGGACGATTCCTCGAACGTGAACGAGGATCTCATGGAGGCTTCCAACGTCCACGAGAAATCATCCCTCTCGTACTTTTCCTACTTCGCCCTCTTTTTACCCTCCCAAAGTATCTTGGTTGGATAAGCACTTCGCCTACGGCAAGAGAGAGCCCATCGTCTATCGTATTTCCTCCGGTCTCTCTCGCTCAACGTTACAGGTGTACTACAACATTGTCGAGAATCAGTGACGTTGATCCGGCGCTAAGTCTCGACGACGTTCCCTCCAATTCACGTCCCGTGCGCTCTGTTGGATTCTTTTCCTTTTTTTCCAACAAATATCCGTTTCTTTTTCTCATGGGCTTGTAAACCTTGGGATTCGTTTGATCATAAATGTTCCAATTCACTTTTCATCATTTTAGAACGTTTTTCTCGATACCCACGATTATTATTTCATAACCCGTGATCCATCAAAATGTTGCTTGTCGACGAAATTTGAGAGAACATTTTCTCGATGAGACAAGATCGAAGAAACGAGGGTAAGAAATATGGTCTATGGTTTAATATAATTTTAATAACGGTTTTAAGCGACTCACCTGTACTCTCGCTTCCGTAAGATCGATGTTCCTCGCGATTTCCTCTCTCGTATAAATATCCGGATAATGAGTCTCCTGAAACGCTCGTTCGAGTTCCTTCAATTGTGCCGATGTGAAAGTCGTCCGTATCCGACGCTGTTTCCTCTTTTCCGCGAGACCGTCGTGACCGGAATACGCCTTATAACCGAGTCCACCTGGAACGAAAAAAAAATCAAATGAAAACAAAGAAATTATTGCTACGATGCAATTTTATAATCTTCTCGTTTTCACGATGTTCCCGGAATTTAATTCACAATTCTTGTCGTAATCGATGGAATTGTCAGGCTGTCTGGAAACCGTAGGATGATACGGAGCATGGGTAGTGATGGAGGGACGAGAGAGAGAGAGAGAAGAAGAAGAGGACGGAGAATTGACCGCAGTAAACGCGAACGAGGGACGTAACCATAGCGATGAATGAGAGAGGGCGAGAGAGGGCCATCCATTGATTTTCAGTGCCATCTTGTCGTCGGTCGTTGCTCGTGAACGCTGGTGGATCCCTCGAAAGCTTCGAATTCTTGCCGAAGGAATGTTACAGAATCTGGTCCAATAAACATCCGAGTACTTGGATTTCGAATAATTTCAATGATAGATATATATATATACAACGTATAGGTACAACCAAATGTCGACCTAGGGTCGATCTAATTGATCGAATATTTCATAACGTGCGATATCAGACGAGAAATAAAGACATTTTCGTATACCTTTATTTCACTTTGTCCTAACAAATGGGAAATCGCAAGGCCTCTTTTATGAAATTAATTAAGAAATATAATGTTCGTTATGTTATTTTTAGTCGTTGGTGTTATTATTATTATTGTCGTTGTTTTTACTGTTGATGTTGTTGTTATGATTTTCATTGGTTATTATTATCATTATTATTATTATTATTTTGTTTTTAAAGTTCCGTTTTATGTTTGATCTTAATACAAGATTTTTCAATGATTTTTCATCGCTCTGTATTACGGATGTAACACGAGGCAAAAATAATCATGAATATTTAAGGAGAAAAAAGGTAGGCAGCAAAGTTATTTATTAATCACTGTCAATGACTCGTAATAATTACAAAATTTAAACGTTTCGAAAAGTACGATAATATTAAATATATATATATATACAGATAATTCGAAAACAAATTCTCGATCGACAATCGTTCGTTCTAATTTCAATTTCGCAAATACTAAGAAACTTTGGCGAACATTTTTATTTATTCAATTAATTCGAACGACGACGAAACGACGTTCGTAGAATATTTATTAAAAAAAAATAATAAAAAAAAAGAAAAAAAAACGAGGAATTACCTTGAAGATTGATGGCCGACGGAAAGATGGATGCGGCGTGTCGATGAACGTCCTGGGATCTGGCGGCCATTACCGAACAGGGTGTCGCGTGTGTCGCGTGATGCGCGTGGGCATGACTGTGGGCCGGATGGTGCGAGCCGAGAGACGGCCCGTTTCCGGTACCGGTAGTACCGGCATTCCCGGGATAACCAGCTGCCCTTGCCGCTGTGTAACGATAAGCCGCTTGGCTCATTTGAGAACACGAGCTAAGATCACCGTAGCCGCATTGCATCTCGCTAGCCGCGAGAGCGCAGCTCGATGCGTCGAAACCCGCGGCCGCGGCAGCCGCCGCTTGATTCAAATACGAATAATCCATCGTTTCTTATTTTATTTATTCTTTATAATCAATATTTTCACACTATTCAAGCCTACTCGACTTGTTTGTATTTCGTAGGGTTTGGCTCGATCACTCTCCCATAATTCACTATATTACCGATGTAGTAATTCACTAGATTTCTGTGCGTCGTTGTCTTTTTGGCGGGAAACCGCGCTATACGGCAACGCGATTCCCGCTTTACGGACCGAAGCTTCTCCCGCGATCGTCGAATGTTTATCTATCGTTCTTCTTTTATTTTTTTATTATATATACTGACGCGCTCGCGACTTTGACCTCTACCTCGGCTCACGGAACGTTCGCGAACCTCTCGTGTTTTGCTGATTTATCAACGACGAAGAAACACTCTCGTGTTGCACGGGACGTGCAGTTTATGGCCGGCGTGAGGCGCACGCGCCTCTCGCGACGCTCGTGGCGCACTGTGTCACCGAGTCCGAAAACTAAAGTATTTCACACCTTGTGCACGAATTATTTCGTGACCGATTCTATCCTTTTCTTTCACTCCGGAATAATTTCAATCTTAACTATATATATATATATATATATATATATATATAAATTAATAATTTAATTATTAACTTATTGTTATTTTTATCACGTAATGACACATTGAGTAGATTGATAAATGTATATAGTTACGGGGACACTATTGTACTCGACGCTGTGGTTATCACGGGCTTACACCCTTGCTAGAGCAAAATAAAGGTTTCCTTTTCACTTTTCCGTGACCGATATTGTAACGAAGGACGTAACCGCGCACGAGAAAAACAATAATCCGGAAAAAGTTCGAGAAAGTCGCGGGATTTGTTTCGAATCCGATGACGTATATTCGTTCTCACAACACACAATTATAATCAGGATCGTCGTACGTGGGTACGAAGCTCGTTGAAACTTTGGTAAAATCACGTTTCTCCACTTAAATCGGAATTCCCTCGTCTCTTCTTCACGAGACTCGCTCTCAACTTATCTCTTCTCTATATTCCCGTTCTTCACCTCTTATCTTCTCTATCCTCTCCTTTCGTTTTATCTTTCCTCCTCCTCAGTTCGTTCTCTCTCGCTCTAGCTCTATTTTCTCTCCACCCTCTACGATGTATCTTTACCTAACCTCTGTATATCGAGATCTCTCATCTCTCTCTCTCTCTCTCTCTCTAGCTCTATCTCTCTCTCACTCAGTCACACACGCACACTCACTCACACACACACACACACACTCAGTCTGTCTCTGTCTCGCTCTTTCCCACTTGGTACGATATACCAGCAGGAGCAGTAGACCGGTTGCACAGACCGCCCCGGTGTGCTTATACACCGGTTGGTTATAATCGTATCAAGCGGAGGCGATATCAAATTATTGCGATTATCCCCTGGCGTGATAGGAAAGTTTTTGCGCGGTCCCGCTTAAGAGAGCCCGAGACAACCGACTGGTGGCTCTCCTCAAAATCAAATGATAAGCTTAATTCAATAAGGGTTGAAGGGTGAACGCAGGGGATGCTGGGCGTGGCCAGGCACGTATAAACCCCGATGGAAATGGCTACGGTGGTGAGTTTCGACGTTGACGATTGGATCACGAAGAAACCACCCAGTTACCCCGCGAAGCATGCGACCCTCGTTGGGAGACGCCCACGCTCTCGTTCTCGCGTACACACGCATACATGCGCGCGCGCACACACTCGCGAGCATCCGTCTACCCCCACTACGTATCACCATATAGCGACTAACAACACTATCACTGTTATCGTTCCGACATTTTCCCAGCGTCACTACCACATCCGCGCTTCGTCGAGTACACTCACGGCTCTTCACCGACACTACGACGAGCATCGTGTCGATTCACGCACTGCACAGGTCGCAACAGTCCCCCACGCGGGCACAACGCGTTCCGCGATCGTGTTCCTGTGTCTGTTCGGGCTGGTACTACCGTAGACAATCTGCCCGCCCCCCGCAGACCCGCGGCAACTACGCGAACCACCCGTGGTGTCAGTGATACAGCATCGACACATTCACGCATATACGACGATATCTCCTCATACGTGGTTGAATTATTGGGGTTACTGATGAATTTCGATGAGCAAATAGATTGGGGCTTGTCGATGATTGATAAATTTCAAACGATCGTTAAACTTTGAGAGACGATATTTCAATTTGTTTCGGTTGTATGCACGTTGCATTTGTAGCTGTCAGTTTTGACTCGCGGAACTGCCGATCTCGATGAAGTAGAGCGAGCGCTACAGTCGCTGCTAGAGAATACTCGCGTAAGCCACCTAGAGAATGGGCGAAATCGGTCAACTTCACCGAAATCTTATCTTATCCGGTACATACGAGAATGCCAAGAAGCGGCGTACGCAAAACTATCGTTTGCGATTTCACGGGAGCCGTGGGAGTCCAATGGGAAGGGGATCAGTGCGTTCGAAATATCTATATCTACGATGCATCGTAGTCCTCTAGTCTCTCACTCTTGCATCCCCATCGTGGTGCATCTATCGCCTATTCTTGCCTCCCACATCGCTCTCCTTCCTCTTCCCCGTTCACCTTCGTACACTCCTTGTTCTCTCTCGTCCCCCCTCCCACCTCTCTCTCTTCCTCCCACCCACCGTCGTCTTCTCGTCTTGCACAACCTCATTGAAACCTGCGTCACAATCGAAAAATCCCAGTGAACTTTATGAACCACCATCGAGCGACAGAGAGAGAGAGAGAGAGAGAGAGAGAGAGAGAGAGAGCTGTTTGTATTCTCTATGCGGACGTGGTAAATTCATTTAATGAAGCAAAAGTTCATTTAGAAACGGGAAACATAACCACGACTCTTCTACGTATATACGAAGAACGAAGAGCGGTGTTTCGGCGATTTATTAACAGAAGCGTAGACAATTATTGTACGGAAGAAATTTTATGACCAATAAAAATGTCTTTCCCCTATCGGTATCCATAGCCCGTATCGTTTATATTCGAGTAATTTTACTTTATTGATTTCATTGACAGTTATATCGAAAAATATGCACATGGAAAAGTAGTTCTCACCCTCTCTGTGGTGTGTAACGGGCGGAGTATGGATATGCGGTAAGTTCGCGTCGCGAACACAGGTTATCCCAAGGGGCAAGGGGAAGGCGCTCCCGCGACACGATCGTCGCGTGTGCGACGCTCGAATAACACTTGTTCTCACGGAACGAACGAGAGAGAGAGAGAGAGAAAACTCTCGACGCTTGAGAGCGACGGAAGGCGGACGATGCTTGCTTCCTAGCCCTCCTCCTATCCCCGTATCGGCTTGTCCTTCCCGAGGGATTCAAGGCGTGCGAGACGCGGTGTTATATACATGTGTTACTTACCGTTGTACGGTTCTATCCCGACGTTGGCGCCGGGTATCTCTCGCACACATCGACGCCAGTACCCCAAAGGCGCAATTCCCGCTCCTGCCAGAACACTAGCAAGTTCGTTCATGGATCACGATGTAATATACGCGCGCACGCGTGTCACGCGCACCACGCACCACTCCGAGGAGCCACCCCTCTCCAGCTACTCGCTACATGGAAAACTTACCCCCGCGGTCCTGGTACATATGTCCTTGATTTGTCCTGAGAATAATATTCTCCTGCAAAGTTGATTAAATATCGGTTGGTACTGGTGGCGCCCTCCCACCGCTCACCATTTTCCCACATTGTTCCATCGGTTTTTTTCCTGTTTCAACCCCCTCGGTAGCAAAATACAATGTAATATATCATCTCGTTTGCTCTCTGTGGATGATACGAGAACATAACGGACCATCTCACGCTTCCGTTGTATTTTTGCCGGTAATCGGCCATGCACAACGGGAACGTGCTTTAGACTCCTCGGGGACGTTATTCCACTCTACCGATTTCTTAATTTTGTTTTTGTCCCAATTCGATTTTTAGCAATCGATAGAATCAATTTACACTAAAAAGTTCATCGAGAGGTACTGTAAACTCAGCGAGCATAGTGCATTGGAGACAATACAATCGCTCTTAACACTCGATAACTATATAATATTTAATGTAGTATTCGCCACCGACTATCGTTTGTTTCTTATAGAAATAATTTTCGTTCCAAACTCCATTTAAAAATTAGAACCGTCGAAGATTATGCAAAAAGCGATAATCGCGATTGTAAGCATATATGCATTCAGTAACTAGTTGATATCCGAGAAAAGTTATGCTCGATATGTTTCGAGCAACGGTACACATGAAACATTGCATAGCGCAATACGCATAACGTTAGATGATTGGAAGTTTGTAATTTAATTAAGGGAGCCCGAGGAAAGCGAAGAGAGAGGGTAGAATGCGTCGGGGCATAATCAGTTTAGCAGCAGGAGGGTGAATTTACCCGGTCGAAGTTCAATGGGGGATGAAAATATGAGGGAGAAACGTAGGACGAGTGGGGCCAGTGAGAAACGTTACAAATTATCAGGAATCCTCAAAATGCAAATTAATGCAAAAGATACATATGTACGACATAGGAAAGAAATTAGGATATCCAATGTGGAATAATGAATGACGAAAAAAATCTATCAACTTACAGATGTTTTATGATTACATGAACGGGGATTAATTTAAAAAAAAAAACGCGTTCTCGTGCAGGACAGGGATTGATGAACATTTATCGTAACAAATTTCAAGCCAAAATTATTTATTTTACGAAAAATTAATCTTGACTCGCATCGACGTTCTCAGTTTGAAGACCCTTGAAGGTGCCGACGGGGATGTATGTTACGAGAGTATACAGCTTATTGACGGAATCCTCGTCGTCGTTCCTCCTTCTGCTGAGACGAACGCGAACACGGAAGGGGACATTTCTGAAAAAAATAAATAAATAAGTTTCGAATAAATCTGGAATACCGACGATCGGTAAGAAGATATATAATCTATTCTCTTTTCGTATCCATTGAATTATTCGGCAAATTCAAACTCTTGCGATTACGCGTATGAGAAATGCATCTTATGACATTACCAAACCGGTCTTTAAAACCATGAAGCGATAATTTTTATTAGCAAGACCATGTCAGTTTAGATTTGACATCAACTTAAAGTGAAATTGTTACCTATTTGATAATTACCAAAAATTCAGTATCATTCTGTTGGAGAACCTCGAAATAGCAACTAGCTCAGCCATAATAAAGAAATAAGATTCTTACTGACTTTACTCCTTTGAGGAAATTAATCTTTCGAATGAAAGATAATAACACTATTTTACATCGATAGAAGTTTCATATTACGCTCCTCAGATGCGAAATATCATGGTCGGTAATAAAATGTCATTGCACCGATGTTATGTACAGAAAAAATTACATAATGCAACGATTGGAGAATACGCTCCATCCGGGTGTTTGCATACCTGATTCCCTTGGACCAGAGTTGCTTGTTCAATCGAGTGTCGATTCTGACATCTGGAGTACCCATCTGTTTTTCGGCGAACTTCCTGATTTCTTTGATAGCACGGGGAGCCCGTTTCTTGAAACCAACGCCATGGAGGCGCTTGTGAAGGTTGACTGTGTATTCACGAGTCACTACCTCGTTGATGGCACTCTTGCCCTTCTTCTCGCTCGTCTTGACCATTTTCACCTGGAAAAAAAAACAATAATGCTTCAGAAAAATTTAATTCAAACAGTGACTATTTTACCACTAATGTCTAAGCCCGACAACTTCGGCGCAAGTTTCCGTTCCTCTATGTATTACAGACACTTCGGTAGACCGTCAAAATATAGGTTATGCACGGTGGCGCGGAATGTAATTTTATTTTTTAATTAACACGGTCACTGATATTCGAGAATAGTGTAATGTGTTAATTGAGCCAGGTAAAGATATAATTGATTGCTTATTAAGTTTTTATGAACAGAATTGAGGGATTTCTCCAGGTCGTTGTAAACAAACGTCGGCCACATGAGGCGCTCCATATAACACTAACAATAATCCGTTTGACATAAATAATCCGAGGTTTGGATGCACTGACGCGTCAACTATAACCCTGTTTATAATATGAACGAAACTAAAATTAACTTGGGCCGATGTTTAGCGATTTCTTTGCCCGGAAAAAACCGTCATTACCTCTCCGATAAATGGATCTACTTGAAAGAGGTTTGCACCGGTGGTGTTCCGAAATCAGCGTACTGTTTGCCTTAAGGCGTACACACATGAGCGCGTCGATGTTATTCCCTGCGTCACTCCCGGTTCCGCTATCAGATCGAAGCGAATGTCGCGTTCTCATTCGCAGCTCGTTTTTTGCTGTCCAACGAATGAGAGCGTAGTAGTTTCCTATCGATCTTTTCAACAGCCAATTCTGTAGCAGTATTAATGCCGTTCAATTTAAAATCTGTTTACGCTCATGTATCCTTCACCCTTCTTGGAGGTCAGTCTCTGGTGATCACGAATTGAGCTGATTGCCGTCTGTTATAATTTCACATAAATGTAGTTTCTTACTGATTGTACGCATTATAACGTGCACATAAATCGAAAAGATTGTATAACAAGAATTTATCGCCTAACACTCACATTTGAGGGATAAACAATCGCATTAATACCTGCACAGAAATCCAATACTGAATAAAAAGTCTATCGGAAACGCTAAAGGGTATTCGATTTATAAACACAGTTTTTCACCTGTGTGATTTTCAACCGTCACCTTTCAATGGCCGCCTATAACAATTGTTCGTCTTTGAGCAAACACGATTCAATGCTTAATGGTAAGTACTCATATTAATTAGGACTTGGCGTATGTTAATGAGAATAACTTATTATTTTTATCTCATTATCATTATCAGATGACACGATTAACAGTGACTCAGAACTAAACAAAGCTATACTAATGACGTCCAACGACAGTATAGCCGAAACTTTTGCAAAACCAACTGACCATTCCATTCTTGCAAAAAACTATGGCAAGGACAAAGAATTCGAACATTTAATAACAAATGCTCTAGAGCAAAGTAATATCTGGCCTGCATTAACAGTGTTAGAACATAACTTATGCACGTCTGCTGACAATGTAAACAAAGAAAATCATGAAATTATGGAAAAACTTTACGAGAGGTATAATTACAGTCCGAGCGACTTCACCGAACATCTGATAACAATTTTAGAAGAATCGTTTACAGAATTTAATGAAGAAATGAACGATTCGATCGACTCTGACGTTCCCACGCCATCGTCCAGTTTTGTCAAGTATGAGAGACCTGTGGAAGAAGAGTCTGTTCCACAATCTTTTTTTTTGTTACCGAATGAAAGTACGCAATATACCAATTCGAGCACTGCATCTTCGATACCTGTTGATTCATTAAATGTTGAAAATAATATATCGATCAATAATTCTACGCTATACTTGAGCTATACCAGACCAGAAAAATTGAAGAAACGTACAATAACTTTCAGCACGGTTCCAAAAATATTAGTCAATGACAAGGCGCGCACGAACTCTAAGATCGAACCGGTTCAATTTTCCATAAAACAAAATAGCAGTACCCGCCGAAGCAAATCTTTCAGAAAAACTCCGAAAATTTACGTACAGCACGCAACACCCAACAAGAAAAAGATTCGAAATACAAATTGCGAATCGCCAGCAATGACCAGCGATGACAATGATTATATGACCGTAGACTCGGAAAACAACGAAGAGACGACGATAGTCAAAGAGTCAGGAACATCGATAAACGAATCGGTAAATATGCGCAAAGTAGCTTTTTTCCATGATGAATGGGTAAACGCATACGAGAGATTAGCAAGCTACAAGCCAATAAACAGCGCTGATTCTTCATTGATCTCGGATAGAAAATGTAAAATTGAGAATCATGCTAACCACCAGGAGAGACAATGGTTACAAGAATTATCAAAGAAACGACAAAAATGTTTCGATGTGGTAAATCAATTAATGCACAATATCGGGAATGATTCTGTGGAATCGAAAAGAGAGACTAATCTCTCGTTTTGGTATCAGAATATGCAATTCTACGACACATTAATGGCAGTGTCTGACTATTTCACGTACGCGAAGACCTCCCGAGAATCTTTAGAGTCAGAGGCTAGAGGAAAAAGGAATCGTCGCTCGTTTTCAAAATCACCGATATATAGGGCAAAAAAGAACGTATCGAATTTTCGGACCATTGGTACCGTGACGAAAAGAACATCGGGCAAGTCGCTGGCGACAAAGGTAATGCCATTCAAATCGCCAGGAGCGAATAAGCGAAAGTCACTGAGAAGGTCCATTACCAAAAGTCGAACGGAAGTTACATCCGAAACGTACGCGATGATCTCCCGAGACTCTTTGGAGTCAGAGAAACCACCGACACATATGGCAAAAAAGAACGTTTCGAATTTTCGGGACACTTCTAACCTGACGGAAAAAACATCGGATGAGTTGCTGGCAAAAACAGTAACGCCGTTAAAATCGAGAGGAGCGAAAAAGCAAAAATCACTGAGAAGGTCAACTACAAAAATACGAATAGAAGCTACACCAGAAATTGATAGAACTTCTATTCAACCGGTCCATAAACTGAGAATGCTATATTCACCGAAATCAAGAATTCCTGGTAAAGTATGTAAGTATACAACCCGTACTACGTTATGAATTCTTTTCCAAATAGAAATTTCATCTGTTTTGTTATTTAAGATTCCACCACAAAAATTCCACTTCCGAAACAAGGAATTTGGAAATCCTATCTTACCGACCCGTCGAGAAAACCGGCGACTACAAACGCAGTGGCGGGGACGGTCGATGTTCGAGGATTGCGATCGACTACGAAGTTTAGAAATGTGAAATCACCGGTCAGAGAATATATAAGAGGAAAGAAATAGACGGTGTTTTAAAATTGAAGTAAACACGTGTTTTATGCAACTTTCATGTCTTTTAGCTCGTATATCATTTTAATAAATTTATTGGACTGCTGCTTATATTTATTCGTGCTATTTTCCTTATTGACCCCAATTTGTACGCACCAACCGTGGGACAATCATAAGTAATTTGTTGCAAAATTGAAGAATTTAATGAGAGGTTCGTCTGTGACTTTTGACATAAGTCGTACTTCCGGTTTCTGTTGTATTTCGTAATTTTTGTACAGCTCTGGTCAACACAACATATACGCTCCTCGCATGGAAACTCAGCTTTACGGAACAATTTGTCCACAATTGAACCGCGTGATTGAATATCGATTCTTTATAATTTATTCGGATATCCTATGTATTTGGGGATTTGTAACATTATACATCGGAAATGACAGACGACTATTAATCAGAAATTCGATGCGATCCTGCAGGGGGGGGGGGGGGGGGGAGCGTCGTTCACAACGAAGATTCCGCCGCGACAACTATTCGCGTGGTTTAGGAATACATTCATAGCAGGGAATAATGGAGTCTGTTAACCTGCGATGTTGATACGTTTGTTTTTAACATAAAATCCTGTATTATAATTTTGAAATGGCCGGTAAAGGGTGGAATTCGCTTATGTGGAAAGCGTGGGATAAACACGGGAAAAATGATTTGTAAGTGGTAAAACGAGAAGTAACTACGAGTCGGCCGGGGGTCGTTAAAGTTTCGATATTGAATTGATACTTCGCGTTTATTCTGTGAAATCGATCGTCGCAACATTAATGTCTACCCGTTAAACGCTCTACTGAAGAGTTAATTCACGATTAACAACTGTTTGCAGCATCAAGCTAATCAAGCACGAATGTAAGGAAGGTGACGCGCCAGGTGAGTTTCGATACACGTTACGTACCGTATCTTTTTTTCATGTCCTACGCCACACGCGCGTTTCGTCCACCATGTTTACATTTGCTGTTCGGATAATCTTCTTTGTCCATCATTAGAACCACGCGATAAACGCGTTTTTACGTTTGCGGCCTTGACTTCGGGGTCAATCGAAAGGTCATGATATTTTTCTGTATATGACTTAATTACTCGTAAAATTTCCATTATCTGATAAATTTAAAAAATTTTGATTCTCCGAATAAGAATTCGAAAAATCTCATTTCACACTAATTTCATTCCTACTTGTTTATCGCTTTGGACATATCAAGCTTTATTGTCGGCGGAATATTCAAAATTTTATTATACCAATGGGCACCTAAAAATGGCCTTGAACAATCGTATTAGTAATCAATGGCAGTATTATAAATGTATGTTCTAGTATAATAGAAAATACATTGCTGTTTTCAGCGAAATGAGGGGGTTTTTTTTTAGCCCTTTACGCTACAATTGAGCTTATATGCGTTATCTGCAAACAAAATGCCTATAGTATAATAAATATAATAAATGTGTATCGCTCTTGTTTCAGAATGGAAACGTGGTTTGTACGAATTAATATCGAATGGAGTCCATGGAGTTTTAAAGAAGGACAGTGTGGTTACGACATTAGGTGAACTCGTGGTAAGTATTCCTCATAATAGGCATTATGTACATTTTACCATTTTCAAATAAACTTGTTAAAATTAATCCCTACTTGTTTTTTTTAGAGTATCAACGCTGCCATACCATCGGCGATCGTAGACATATTTACATTAATAGATGCCGAAGCTCATAGCGATGAAAGGAACAACTTTTATTACATCGTGAAAGAATGCGAAAAGGTAATTCAGCAATGTCTCGCATTCTTGGATCATTTTGTCATTCCGTACCGTTTTCTCATGGTAGACATCATCGCTCGTTATTTTACATTGCAGTTTTTGACAGACAGAATCTTGACAGAGCGTCTGGAAATCGAGACTCTTCAGGAAGTAGGAACGCTAAAGAATCGAAATTTTCAAACAAAGTTTATCAAAGTGAAAACAAAACTCTAGTATGTATTTAAAAAAGAGGCTCATTGCTCAATCTGGATTGGTGATAACAATGATTGCGGCAAAGTTTTCATTAAAATAATATTTTTCTCAAACAGTTACAAACAAAGGAAATTCAATCTCTTTAGAGAGGAGAGCGAAGGATACTCCAAGCTCATTGTAGAATTAAATCAAGATCGGCCGGCCGAGGAGGTGACGGGTATTCTGGAAATTGTAAAATCCCTGATCGGTAAGGCGACCGAGGATTTCTCTGGCGAACAAAGAATTTTTATTCTCTCCGAGGAGAATGAAATTAATAACTTCATTGATTCTAATGGTCATTTGTTTCCGCTACTTTTCAGGATATTTCAATCTAGATCCCAATAGGGTACTCGACATTTTGCTCGAGACATTCGAGAATCGACCGCAGGACGACGCGCTCTTCATACCACTGATACGTTCGTACATGAGCGATCAGCAAGTGCTGTGCGAAGTTCTCGGTTTCAAGTATCGTTCGACCAGTGAGGCGACTCCCTTTTCGTTACAAAAAGTCACAGCTTTAATGTTGCAACATGGAGTCATTGAATTGGACGATATATTGCCGTGGCTTATACCGGATGACAAGAGTATAATCAAGGATCACGAACAGGCTATGAAACAAGCAAAGGAATACGTGCGGAAAATGAGCATTATTTCAACGAAGGACAAGGAGGAAGTTCCGGAGGAAAAGGAGAGTGTTCAGGTAAGCACACCCAATAAACTCGAATATAATGCGGCGTTTTTCTTTATCATTTTTTCAATATTACCATCATAAGCGACGATTTTATACGACGATTATGTCGCGATTAGGACAAGTATTCGAGTAATCAGAAGTTCGGCCTTTGCGAGGCTCTGTTAGACATCGGTGCTTGGCAAGTAGCGCAAAATTTGTTCAATCGGTTGCCCGATCATTGTTTGACCGATCAGCGACCAATAGCGCTAGCGCTGTGCAAAATGATTCAATCGCTCATCGAACCGATTTATCGAAAGTAAGTCGTTGCGTATCCTGTATTTATACGTCCCCTTTTATCTATCGTAAATCTTTCAACGTTCTAAATAATATCGTATTTCTAGACACTGCATTATATCACCGAAATTACCAGGACGAAAGATCCCTCCTCTGAAAAGTTCTCTAGCACCAAAGCCAATGGAAAATCTCAAAGATATACACGATCACTTGTTACCGATGCTCATGATACTGGGACCGAATTTGCATCATGATCCCATTCTTATGTACAAAATCATGAGGCTTTGTCACACGGCGATAAAACACTGCCCAACTGACGCTAACAAGCAGCTCACGGACAAAACCAACAGTTTATATCACGATGTTCTAACGATTCTCGACGTTGCTCTTTTGCCGTCACTCTCATTTATGGATTGCAACTGTTGCGTCGCTGAAGAAATGTGGAGGATACTCAAGTATTATCCGTATCAGAATCGTTATGCTCTTTACGCTCGTTGGAAGAACGACACACCGCTACAACACGCGGCACTTTTACGTAAACGCGCGGACGCTGAGAAGAAAATCAAGTCAATCATGAAACGTGTTAGTAAAGAAACGATAAAACCGGTTGGAAGATCGATCGGAAAATTGACCCACTCGTCGCCAGGTGTTTTATTCGATTATGTTCTTATACAGATACAACTTTATGACAACCTTATAGGTGAGCTTTCCATTCAACGTATCAAATTGATAATTGGACTTTAAACGGGAACTAATGAAAAAAATACTGCGTTTTTTAATTCTATTTCCCTTAGGTCCTGTCGTCGATTCTTTGAAATACCTAACGACTATCTCGTATGACGTACTTGGCTACTGTCTAGTGGAAGCTCTTGCGGGTGCAGATCGAGATCGTTTCAAACACGATGGTACCAGCATATCATTGTGGCTACAGTCGTTAGCCTCGTTCTGCGGTGTTATTTTTAAAAAATACAATATTGAATTGACCGGCTTGCTCCAGTACGTAGCCAATCAGCTGAAAGCACAAAAAAGGTAGGTCGCCTTTTGGATGTGCTTAAAGAAAAGATATTCCTAAGGGGTTTGCAACATTATGGCTGCAAAAGAAAAGGCTGCGAAGAAATCTTCGTTGCATTTTACCAATTCATCGATGATAGAACTTAGGGATAAATACTCCACGAAGTAGAGAAGGCTTGCCTGGAAACGAACGGCGATCTTTACTCCTGTACGTGCCGTGTGCAACGTTTCTGGAAAAAGTCTCTCCGAACTTTGGATTCGAGTTTGCTAAGCCTGTAGCACGATATTCATTGCATTAAGCACCTTATTACAAAAATGAAAACACATTATTAAATACGATGATGCGTGTACGCAAAGAAAACTATTGGCAGCCTGTGCGGTTTTGAGGACTTGGAAATTTTGAGAAGAAACGAATTGATAATGAGACTGTGGTGATTTGAGTAAATGGTGATTGAGAAACGGGATATTTTTGTAATCACTCGATGAATGTGCCACCACGAAAGATCTGCACGTTACATCGTAAAAATACAAATGAAGTTTGACGACAATTGATCGACGAAGTAGACGAACTTGGTGCACATCTATGTGCATGGATACATAATTGAATTATGAATCGTATAGAGAATTTGATAACTTGTCTTCGACCTGCGATACCGCTCGCTTCGTGATTTCATCATTGAGGATCTCGGAAACGGTCTGTTGTTTTCTATCACGAGTGATTAGCTGATATCAAGCTAGAGCCGAGACTCAGTTGCAAAATTTTATTTTCAGACTCGATGAATGTCGATCGTGCGGATGATTGAGTAAAGGGAGTATTAGCGAGCGATGGCTGTAAGCTCCGCAATAACGAGAATGGGCAAGAGCTTGGTAAATTCCAGAAGGTGTAGGGACGTGTGAGAGGGAATATGCAGTTATCTTTTCTTCAGTAAAAATGACATAAATGAGTAACGTAAAGAAAACGCGTTTCAGATTTCGAGTTACGAGATCGCTTTGTCCATTTCCGCTTTTTCTCTTAGATTCCAAGTTTTCTTGACCCTTCGATATGCCACATGGGTGAAGCTCGGAGAAGAATGCCGATAGTACAAAAAAAAACCTGCGAATCGTCGCTCTTGCACAATTTTGCTATCGGTACTGATCATTTTCAACGGTATTTTCGTTTTCAGCTTGGATTTGTTGATCCTGAAAGAAATAGTACAAAAAATGGCAGGAATAGAAGCCGCGGAAGAAATGACGGCTGATCAACTTGATGCCATGGCCGGTGGAGATCTTTTGAAAAACGAGGTAATAGATGCACGAAGTTTAGCCTCTGGATACTTATTTCTTTAGACGAATCTTGGATAAATGAGGCTTGTTTTTTTACGGCAGGCTGGTTACTTCAGTCAAGTACGAAATACGAAAAAGTCATCACAGCGCTTGAAAGAAGCTCTGGCGGAACATGACCTGGCTGTAGCGCTCTGTTTACTAATGGCTCAGCAGAAACATTGCGTGGTTTATCGTGAAACTGACAAATCGCATCTGAAACTCGTCGGTGAGTAATCTATATGAATTTCATTATGTCGACCTTCACTTCTGTAAGTATCTTTAATCCTCGAATGCTTTGTTATTAGGAAAATTGTACGATCAATGTCAAGACACTCTCGTTCAGTTTGGAACATTTTTGGGGTCCACGATGACAGTCGACGAATACGTCGAGAGGCTGCCGTCCATTCATTCGATGCTCCAAGACAATCATATACATTCGGACGTAGCTTTTTTCCTCGCGCGTCCAATGTTCGCTCACGCCATCAACGTAAGTCGATGCTAGTTTCAGTCCACGAAACCGAATAAATAATCTCGCACTTTCTACAATTCGTGTTTCGTCGTAATTAAAGATGAAGTACGATGCACTGCGAAAATCTGATCCAAATTATAAAAAGATGTCGACTTCGATGAAACAAGCCAAATATGCGGAAGCTGCTCAATTTGTAATGGCACCGGTAGCACAATCCGTTCGACCGCTCCATCCACTCAAGGTTTGGGAGGACATATCACCTCAGTTCCTCGTGACATTTTGGTCCCTGTCGATGTACGATCTCTTCGTGCCTGCCGAGAGTTATCAGAGAGAAATCAATAAGCTGAAGCAACACGCTGTCCAAGCTGCGGACTCCAAAGACATGGTAATTTTTGTTTGCTTTTAGTCAAACTAAATGTTTTCACTACCCTTTTTTCAATGCTTTAACGTATAATGAAACATGCGTCATTCGATCGTTCATACAGAACGTCAGTAAAGGAAAGAAAGAGCAAGAACGCTATACGACACTGATAGAGAAGCTCCAGGATGAGAAGAAAAAACAGGAGGAACACGTGGAAAAAGTATTCGCTTATCTCCGACAGGAGAAGGATTCGTGGTTTCTCTCGAGAAGCGCTAAATCAGCCAAGAACGAGACTATCACCCAGTTTTTGCAATTGTGCTTATTTCCACGATGCACTTTCACCACTGTTGATGCGATGTATTGCGCAAAATTTGTACACACCATTCATTCTCTGAAGACCGCGAATTTTTCGACACTTCTTTGCTACGACAGAGTGAGTAGAAGAATTATGTTTATTTCATGTTAAGCATTGTAGAAAATCTATCAAATGCTGCCGGACGAGGACAATTTTTATTTTGCTCTTATCGACATTTCCTAGCTCTTTTGTGATATAACTTACTCGGTAACCTCATGCACCGAGAACGAAGCAAATCGTTATGGTCGATTCCTATGTGCCATGCTTGAAACGGTAATGAGATGGCACTCGGAGAAAGCCATATTCGAAAAGGAGTGTAGCAGTTATCCGGGTTTCGTGACGAAATTTCGCGTCAGTAATCAATTTTCCGAAGCCAACGATCTGGTCGGATTTGAAAATTACCGACACGTTTGCCATAAGTGGCACTACAAAATTACAAAGGTAAAATCGATCATTTCCGAAGTTTCGATCGTGATTATGACCGAATGTTTTTTTAATACACAAAATCGATTCCTTTTCATCACCTAGGCCATAGTAGTCTGTCTCGACTCCAAAGACTACGTTCAAATTAGAAATTCTCTGATAATACTTATCAAAATCTTGCCGCACTATCCTGTACTTGCAAAATTATCGCAAATACTTGAGAGAAAAGTGGAGAAAGTACGGGAGGAGGAGCGCGGGCAGCGTCAAGATTTACACGTCCTCGCCACTTCCTACAGCGGTCAATTGAAAGCAAGAGCGCCAAATATGATTCGTGAATCCGAGTTTCATCATGTTGGCGATAAAGCTGGAAAGGCTCAGGAAACAACGAGTAACGACAGTACGGAAAAAGTAAGCAATGGCATAGTACCGAAGGAAGTTTCCAACGGTGAAACTAAGGTAGAAAAGGAGAGCAAGGAACAACGCGAGAAACGCAGCGTCTCGAATCAGGTTCATCAGTAAGTCGAAAACTTCACTAAAGTATTTACATCGAATCCAATACGAGTCCAATTTGCAATACTGTGACCTTGCTGTGTCTAGTGAAACCGCGGAGAAGGTACGAAAAAAAGAGGAACCCAAGGAGAGCACGGAATTGAAAGAAAAACATATAAAGAAGGAAGAATCCAAGGAGGAAGAAAGTGCGGATAAGAAGGATCGGAAGTATTACAAGGTAGTTGGAAAAATCACCATTGATAACATGTAGTTTCTGTTTTTGTTCGTAAAATCCGTTTACGATCGTATTTTCAGGAAGAACACTATTACAGCGGAGGTGTCGACAATTTAGATCGGGATTTGTCAAGCGTTTCGAACAGTAGTGCCAGTTCCGGTCCACCACAGGATGGTCCTGAAAGAAGTAAACTCTAACTATCAGAGAATAATATTAGTGCTTTGCTCAAGAAACTGTGATTTTTATTTATATAATGCATCTCAAATTCTTCGATTTTTCAGTCCCAGAAACGAAGAGAAGAAAAGTCGACAGCATTCCTAAGGCGAGGATTTTTCTTGTGACTATTGATTCTCCAACAAATTACAATTTTCCGGTAGTACTAATCGAATCGTAATTGTTCGTTTTAACAGGAAGGACGACGGACCGAAGTGGTTGTCGACAAGAAGGAGCGCTCGGCCAAGGCCAAAGTGCGCGACGAGCAGAAAGAATTGAGAAGAGAAAAGAAACTCGGCCGGAAGAGGGTAAAAGCAATAACAAAAATTAGGGAATTTGATCCATCCCATTCCATCTCATGATTATGACGATTTATTTATTAAATTGTTACACAGGATCGCACGGAAGATTCGGCTGCTGCAGCTGAGCAAAAACGAAGAAAGGACGACGACAGGGGTTGGTGACAGACGGTTTTTCTTTCACACGTTTTTGTCTCTCACCCAAATTGCTAAGCTTTTATTTTTTATTTTTTCAACAATCGGTGATTAAAAAAATAATAATACAGAGATTGAACTGACTGGTTCAAACAATAAAAAGGATATTCATTTTTTTGACGTTCTTGAAACCGGAGCACTGCATTATATGATTACAATCCCTTTGGTAACAGTCGATAATTCGTGATCTTGTGAAAATTTTGACGAAAGGGGCCTTTTGGCATATCGTTCGAAGCGACAATCGGGTTTTTCTTAAAAAGCTTCGTTTTTCAGCGAAAGGAACGCATCAAAACGGAGATCTTCCGGAACACAGAGAAAAACATCATTATAGCAAGGTTCGTCATCCATTTATTTCGCTTGCATATATTTGCTTCGATGGGTAAACAAGCTTCAGATATGCATTTGTACCTTTTTCATCAGCTAGCGATATGCTTATACCGTGAGTTCTTATCGAAGCGCGGTCGAAGGTTCATTCTCCTTTGAATTCGCTGTCGGTGAAACATAACAACTTCTCTGCATGCATCATTTCAGATCCGATACTTTTTAACAACACTCCATTAGAAAGCTATCAATGTAGATATTTTCACAATGCACTTCATACGTAAAACTTGTACGATCGCTGTTATAATTCAGTCTCGTTTTCATTTCGAGCCCAGTAGAGGAAGACTTATTTAAATTTGAAACATTAATTAGCGTGATTAAATATGTCCCACGGCATTGAGCTATTGTTAACTTATTTAACATTGCTGCTTGACCCCATAGTTGATAAAGGCGTTCGTCTCGAGTGTATTGAAAAGACGAAATGGAAGGCAATAGAAAATGACGAGAGAATCTAGGTGACTTAACAAGTACCCAAAAACAACATCATTGGCGATCGTGTCTCTTTATCAAACATAACGTTTAATCCTGCATCCTTCTACTTGCAGGAAAAATCGCCTTACACGAAGGAACGTCCTCATGAAAGGGAAGGTCGCGAAGTCCGGGACAAACAATATCCTTTAATAACGTGATCTATGATTTTCTTCTTTTCTTTCAATTCTCTATTCAACAGCAAAATCGTTACAAAAAAACGTGTCATTTCCTTAACCAACGAGTACTAGGAGAAGTTCGGATCCCAAACGAAGATGATGTAAAACGACGAACGGAGTTTGACTTACATTTTATATGATACGTTTGAATGTTGTATGTAATTAAAATAGAATTCAAAATAATAAAGAACGAATAGAAAATAAATTTTATATTCGGTATTGAATCCAACTTTATACAATAAAGCGTACAAAAAGGACAATGATTATGGGATAGTATACATTTTCTTCAGCAATAGTCGAAGGTACAAAAAAATCAGGTACACTCAATAAATATTTGGACGGTTTCGTGATTTGTTGCGTTTGAAACATTTTACACACGTGAATTTTGTAATATTATAATTAATCATCATAATGGTGATGCTGTGATACAGTTAAAATAGCATTGATCAGCCTTGAGACTTTCTTCCTCAAGACGCCTGAGTCGCATTTTCGCGTCTTGTAGAATATCCTCGGTCGAACTAGACTCGCTCAATAACGTGTTAGTTTTCGATAATCTGATCACAGCCGTGGGAATTTCGTTGTAAGTTTTTTTCATCAACTGAGCTTCTTCGAGCTGTCGCGACAAACTTACAGTACGTTGTGTCAATTCCTCTATTCTAGATTTTAGAACTTTCACGAGATTCGAAAGTTCAACCTTTTCGCGATCGAGTACCAATGTTTCCACGCTAATAGGATCTGCATCCGTCTGAATTTGAACGTCTCGGAAACTCAAATTTCGTTCGTTTTCTCGGATTGGTAATTCCTTTTTCACTTTCATCAATTCATCCTGAAGTTTCTTCAGATCGCCTTCGAATTTTCTGTAGCTATCGCGTTCTTTCTGCAACCTTGAATGAAAGAATATGGACGATTACTCGGTGAAAAAAATAGCATATGAAATAGTGTATTGTGAGATACCTTTCTGCCTCGCGCGCAAGTAACTCTTCCTTCGTTGATAACTCAATTTTGCGACGATAAATATGACGATCCTGCTCTTTCTTCTCCTCGACGAGCTGCTTTTGCTTGAGATTAACAGATTGCATCAAGTTCTGCAACAAACTTCAAAAATAATACCTTTCTACCCTCAAAACTTATCGACAATAAATACTCAAATTCCATTAAACAATCGCTTACTTGAGCCTTAGCCAATCTCTCATTAAGTACAACTATTTGTTGTTCCATGATTGCAGCTTGATGATTCAATTCATTCTCTTTCTGTTTCAACTGAACGCTAAACATTTCCTTCTGCTTAAACAATTTTCCCTTGGCTACCGCTAGTTTGGAATATTCCAAAGAACCTTGATATCCTATTTCTGTTTGAGTCTGACAACTGTGTACGTTCTTAGATATATTTTTATCAGCGACGTTTTTATTTCTAAGTGACAGACTTATACATTTAAGTATGCAAAGTAAAAGGGGCATGTCGTTCTCTGCATACTCCGTTGTGACCGATAGACCCACCGGATCCTCCGTTTTGATACCCAATGTTTCTAAAGTATGCTGTACATAATCATCTTGTAATTTTTGCTTTCTACCTGGACTCTCGGAGCCTGGCAGATGTTTGCAAAAGTCAACGAGCATCGGAGCTTCGCTGGCAAACACGGAAAGCGTATAAACGTAATTGTGATTCCACAAGTACTCGGCTACGAGCAAGTCGTAGACGTATTGCTTAGCTGACTTTGGTGCAGCATTTTCCTTGTTCAAAGTCGTATCTTTGCTTTTGAGAGCATTCACAAGATTCTGACGAAGGTGAGTACGGACATTCGATATGATGCCGCACTTTTCAAACCTAGAATTTCAGTCATGTTACGTTATATTCATTCATACAAGTACTATCAATATTTTAATTCCAATATTACAAAATTTGTTGGTTGTTTACCATGTGTATACGGTTGAATAATAATCTCCATCCATTTCGTCTATGCTAGCTGAAATAGATCGGGCGTACTATATCACTATTCAACACCAATCTTTTCCTATAACTATTATTTCTAAATTCACTCATATCATATTTTTTTTTTGTGTAAACAATCTTAAATCTCAACTATGCCAGTTTTTTCCCTCCATTTATAAATAAAACATAACAATTACGAAGATTGGCGAGCTGTATAGGTTTTTTAAGGTAGGTATTCTATTTTACCATCTCTGAATATAATCGGGCGCGTACTGGATGTCATGACGTCATCACCTTAGTGTATGGTTTCATCACGCCTGATCTCCTTATACACACCGATACTCCTTATTTCCGAATAGTCTATGTCATAAACAGGTATACATATATAGATTGCCACTACTGAGAGCTTCATATGGGAAAATTTTTTTGTAGGATTGATAAGTTGATTATGGAACGACAATGAACATTTGAGCAAAACTGAATGTATTCGTTGTCTCACTTTTGCTATAACGATAATGCAAGGAATAATCGAGAGTTGATTCGAAACATCGAAGAAACGAGAAAGACGATAATGCATTTGCCTTTTACGAACAGGGACACGCGCATCGAGTAATCGACGTAATCAAACTGTGTGGTACGATTAATAAATTGAAGGCTAATCATGGATTTCGGCACATTGCTGAACGTTGCTCAGAAAAATAAGGCGTCTAAACAAGTAAGTGAATAACATTCGATTGTAAAAATCTGTGACATGCAAAAGTTGCCAGCTGCTTCGAAAAAAGTTAATTAAATAACCAAAATATCGTGTCCTATATATTTGTTTTTACAGTCTAGCACATACTATCCAACAAAGTTTACACCGCCTAAAAAAGAATCTAAACAGACCAAGAATCTGTCCGACAATATCAAAAAATTTTTGGCAAAGAAAGAAGAGGAGGAAAGGCAGAAAGCGCTGGAGGAGAAGAAGAAGAGGGAGGTAATACGTGGAAGAAATTTATATTTTCTTACATCGATTAATCGAGATGTCACATTTATAGAATAACTATTTATTCAACAGAACTTATTGTCTTTACGTGATCACAAAGCTCAAAGCCGAATAAACAAGCATTTGAAGGTGTGCAAGGCTGCCAACAAATCTGTCTTGGCAGATGCGATCAATAATGAAGATACTGCCCTCACAATGGCAGGTATGGAATCAGGGCACCCCTTTATCTATAATATATGTACATGCTTTTGAGGATAACTCTTGCCAGGGTCGTTTAATATTTGTGTCTATCTATCGATTTAAGGAAATAACATTTTTGTTTATTTTTTTTCAAGATGTAGATCATATATTTGTCCATAACATGGGCAATGTTTTTGCCCACAGGTTTATACGGTGGATTCTGGCATAGCCGTCGTTTCCATGGGATTACGAGGGTCAGCTACAGCGCAATAACGTAGATTTCCCAAGCAAGATTGTCAAGTAAAAAGCCTCGTGGTTTTTGAAACATGTCTATGTACTCCGTATAATTAGTTGAAAATCGTTGCGCTTGAAACAACCTTTGATATTGTTACGATTCTATTTTAATGGATAGATCGGGCAAGAGTTATCCAAGACTTCCTTGAGTTATGAAAACTTGAATTGTGCGATGAAACAATATGATGTTATTTTTCAGGTCCCTCACAGCCGGATGAGGATGACTATGGCTACGTCTCGCAAGAGGCTTCAGCATTTTATAATCAATTGATGAATAAATATAACAATCTACCACCCGAGAAACCGTTGTTCAGTGAGACTGGAAAAAAAACCGTGAAGGATATAGCATCCACCAAGGTACAAATTTAATGCAAAACCAAATCGTTCGGGACATCAAGAGGGTCTTATAACTTTTTTTCTTTCGTCACAAATATGATTTCAGGATAGAGTACGTCAAGCTTTGAAACAACAGGAGTTGGAGGCCAGTCTTCCCCATCGACGAAAGCGAAAATCGTCGTCGTTGACGAGCAAGGAATCCGAACAAGGGCCAAAGGCAGAGAAAGAACGAACGGAGAGGGATAGAGAGCCGGAAAAAGAGGAGAAACCAAAGCCGAAGAAAAAACCCCCGGGACCACCACCGATTGACTTCGTCTCTTTGCTCAAATTGGCTGAAAAAAAGCAACACGAGCCAATTGTCATAGAAGCAAAACCAAAGCCAAAAACCGAGGATCGCGAGCGTTTAATGACGAAAAAGCAGATGAAAGAATACGTGAAGGAAAAAGAGTGGCGGGACAAGAGAGAACGGGAGAAAAATGGTGATAGTTCAAAATCGGCAACAGGATCTTCCGCGGAACCAGCCAAAACGTCTAAGTCAGAAGCGGGTAGACCATTGCCGAATAAAATTCCAAAATTAAACAATAGTAAATCCGTGCCTAGCTCGATATTGGAGAAGACCTTAACGAAACCGATTGCTGCCCAAAGTCGTTCGGTCGAACGCAAAGCACCGGAGAAAAGTTCATCGACGAAACTTTCCGAGAAAGACGAATTACTTGAGGAGCGTAAAAAACTCGAGGCGGAGAAAAAACAATTGGAATCCATGCGTCGTATGATCGAGGAGGAGAAACGAAAATTGGCTCTATCGAAAGGAAATAAAAAGCCAGAAGAGAATAAAGCCAGTCCAGCGAATTCTAATAAATCGACATCAAGGCCAGAATCATCGCGATTGGATAAAGGACCGGTTGATTCGAAGGATGTAAAACCACGTCAATTTCCACCCGTCGATGTTAAGCCAAAACAATTTCCGCCTCCGGACATGAAATCCAGACAAGCCCAGATTGCCAATGGCAAAGCCAGGTCGTTCCCACCCCAAGATGTTAGAGGACGAAATGTGAAACCTCCGCTCAAACGGCCACCCGTCAACAAACGTAATTCTTCATTTTTTTTCTCCAAATTAATCGCCTCGATATTATCGTGGTTTTAATCGCGTATTTCGTACAGGTCGCATCTTTGACGATGACGAAGAGTACGATTCCGAACTCGACGACTTCATCGACGACGGTCCGGAAGAACAATCCGAAGATTATAGTAAATACATTAGCGAAATATTCGGATACGACAAGAGCAAGTACAGAAACCTCGACGACGACGACGGTAATATGGAGAGTAACTTTGCCCAGCAACTCAAGGAGGAATATGTATCTGCCAAAATAGGTCAGTAACTTTATCGCGTTCCATTAAAACACCGAGGAGCGCGAGGCTAACTTACCCTTTAAATTTTCTTAAATTACAGGAATAATGGAAGATCTCGAAGATATGCGAATGGAAGCCTTAGAGAACAAACGAAAAGCACAGATGAAGAAAAAACCTATTAAAAAATAGAATACATATATGTCATATCGCAGTGGTATATATCTATTTTAACAATTCAAGATATTAAGATATTTTCTTATTAGTAGAATATTGATTTGTACAATTTACACGGAGTATCGATTTCGTTGGTCTGGGTCATGTCAGAAATCATTGTTGAATTGGTCCCTCGAACATTATATCGTTGTCCAGTGAGTTAATCTAAGAAAGAACGAGACGAATGGTAAAAAAACCGTTCGGTCATCCCTATGAAACAAAATCTGGAGAACTATCTGGAGAACGCTTAAAAGGTAACTCGTTGAATGACGATTTGGCGTGCATGAACGCGTATGTATCTGTGCTTTTTCGTCATATTACACTTTTTAGTTGTAAAAAGTTATTTACCTGTACGATTAGTCATATATTGTACAATAATAGTATTTATATAGCCTTTTCAACGCTTTATCCTCAAGATCGACCCCACGCATGTATGCACATACACGCGGATCGAATTATATCGAAAAATTATAATCGGCGAAACTGGAAGGGATACAATACCACATAAAAAAAAACGCCTCGGTGACTGATAATCATGATAAGTCGAAGTGTTTCTATGCTGAGATGATATTGTTGCATATTTCAAGAAACAATCGTTATTACAGACACGCGTTTGTGCAATACATTGTTTATACATTGTACACTTGTTATACATTGGTGATCGACTTATGAACACGAACTAATGACATAAGTATGATCAAAAAAATAATATTAACTACGTAGCTAGGCGAATTAAATCCTCGGTGTGTGGTACAGAAGATTGAAATACCAATCATGGTGTATGTGGGACAGTCTTTTGTGACGACTTTTTTTCTTGCAGTTTTTGCTTTTTGCTTTCAAATATTCATCATTCTTATTCTTTAAAGTTTTGTTGTTTTTTGTTTTCAAGTTTTATCTCTGTTACGCTATCGAAGAACGATATGTAAGCTTATTTTTTTCTCTTTGCCACTTTTATGCCAAAATCGTATCATGCTGTAATAATGCACATGCGCATCTATCACTGCCGTACGTTCATGTGTCCTTAAAGTGGGCAATAACGATAATCACATTATTCCGATTTACGTCTCATCGTACAATTATATATAACATACCGTTTCACCTCGTGATGGATCCACCGTGTATCTACACACATTATACACACACACATATTCTTCTCTTTACACTTATCTTTATCTTTCTTTCAAATAAAACGATGGTATTTTGTCCTTAAATTTACTTTTAACGATAATCAAACGATAATGATAACGTTCAGGTCGTGTACGAGAACAAAAGTGCCGACGGTGTTCTGATCGGTACCAATCTACGATCACCGTCCTTCTCAGTTATCACCCAATAATCACGTCCGTTTATAAAATGTTTTTCCGCCAATTGTTGATTGTAACGATTCTCGTAAACGGGAGTTTCCATTTGCTTGAGACTTTTTGGACGCGGATTTACCGAGTAAACCGGCAATTCGGCCGATTTCATTTTTGTACGACAGTACAAACGATCGCAACATTTGCCACATTTGAAGCGTCGTTTCGTTATACAAATGAAAGTGTAGATTATTTCGCCGAGGAAAACACCGGTCGCTATCATGAAACCGAATCCGACAACTTGATAAGTCATCGTCAGATCGGCATTTCGCAAGCGTCTTTCCTTCGACTTGAGATTAAGCGGACAAATCTTCACCGATGGAAGATCTTGCATTTTAAGATACTTGACGATCCCTGTCTCCATAAGATTTCTCAAACTGTTAGAATAGAAATAAAATAGTCGGGTCAATCGACGATGCCTTGTTTTGTATAAAAAATCTAAAATATTTGATTATTAAAAAAACAGGTCGATAAATTTACAGTGGTAAACTCATTTCTCGTAAACGACGAAGTTCCTTAAATGCAATGTTTACTTACTATGGATTAAGCAGTCGTGCTATAGGCGATTTTCTTGGATATGCAAATGCACGATTCATTACGTATACATTGTCGGGTAGCATGACGTAAGTACATCGTGCGGATTCTTCGATATCGTCGTTAGTTTTCGCCCCGTAGTCTTTGAACATTATCGACTCCATGTAATGTCTCTCACCAAGGAAGATGCGATCTGTACCAACGAAAGATGGTTTTTCGTTTACAAACTGGAAGCAATTTTTGTAGTCAATTTTTACATTGTCATTTCAAGTTACCTTTGTCGACGTATTCCAAAATTTTATGGTAATCTTGGCTGAATGGAATGAACAGTCCTTCACCTCGCTGTATGGACTTTCCCAAATCTTCCAAGCTTCCGGTATGGTTCTGAAAACATTATAGTAAGTATAGGGTAAACCACCCGCACTCAGCCAGGAATCAGTAGTCGGCCACTGCCTATGCTTTGCATGAATGAGAAGAGCGTGAAGTATATCTTCTGTACTCTTGCCACTTATACAAAATACAGGCAGTGGCAGACTACTGAATCCTAGCCGAGTACTGGGTGTTTACCCTATCAGTTCCTATCAAATGTTCACATTCGTGAATCGAACGTTCGAAGCAACATTCACTCGTCTCACCGTTTTTAACGTCTCTTCGACCGTTTGTTTCTCAAGTGAAACCCATTTCTTATGTGTATTGACAACGTCGGGGATATCTTTGTACGGAAGAGTGAATTCGGATAGAGTGAGAAAAGCCGTAAGATTGGCGGTGTAAAAGGATGTCAGAATCGTGATAAAAATCCACCATGTTGCGAACAGCAAACGCGTAGAATCTGAAACAAGATCATACGGTTTGTTATTATTGTGTGTGTGTGTGTTTTAAATAACTATTCAATGTTCCCAATGTTTATCCTTTTGGGATTTTACAACCCATCTTCTTTTGCCCTTTTTGCCGGCTCTTTCCTACCCACGCTTCGTTCACCTAACCAAACTTTTTTTGTGCGTCTGAAAATACTTTCTACCGCATTATACCACATTCGTCTAGGGTACGACGAAAACTACAAAAAACTGTGTCAGGTGCAGTCAGGCCTTCTAAAGTTTAAGTATTCCTACAGGGAATCATCAGGCTCTGGAATAATAACATTCCGAACAGCCATTCGATGCGCCGGCTAGCGTACGGCTAAGCGGTCACCGCATGAAGTATTGGAAAGCATGAAAATGGTGCTTAAAGAGGCAGTGGTACAGGCGACGTGCGCTTCGAAAAAGTGATCAGCAATTATACGAGCACTAAACAACCGATTAGGTTGAAAATTGGCAGGTACACAGAGAATTATGGCAAAAGGTGGTTCTTGGTATTTTTTTTCAACATTTTTTGCCATAGTTCTCTAGATACCCTAAAAACGTGCCGGAGAAAGTACGGATGGCGTTTTCGAATAGCTGGTCGTCTGCAATACAATTTTTTAAATTTTGTAAACAAAATATCAAGAACCACTTTTTGCCATAATTCTCTATGCACCTGCCAATGTTTAACCTGATCGGTTAATTATTGATTGTATGATTGCTGATCAAATTTTCGAAGCGCACGTTGTCTGTAACATTGCCTCTTAAGAGTCAGTGTTACAGGCGACGATCGATTCGAAAACGCGATCTGCATTTTCTCTGGCACTGAGCAACCGATCGCGTTGAAACTTTGAGGGTATCTAGAGAATTATGGCAAAAAGTGGCTAAAATATTTTTTTCAAAATTTTGAATACAGTCTTACATGCGACGATCGATTGGAAAACGCATACTTTCTCCAGCACTGGGCAACCGATCGTGTTATCATTTTGAGGGAATTATGGCAACAATTTTAGGAAAAAAACACTTAGTCACTTTTTGCCATAATTTTCTAGATACCCTCAAAATTTTAACGCGATCGGTTGCTCAGTGTCGAAGAAAATACGGATCGCGTTTTCGAATTGGTCGTCGTCTGTAACACTGATTCTTAACGTCCATGATCACCAGAGTCACATGCCGATCGCGTACTCAATATTGTTATTATTTTTTCTTTATAAATATTTCGTTAAATTAATTTATGACTGGAAAAAAACGAACATTGTGCAATTTGACAAAAACTGTAGGTAACTACCTGCGTTAGGCGCAGAGGTGGATCCTTGCTTGAGCAAAGCTCCGTACGCGAACCACATACAAGTCGCCAAAGTATATCGTTCCTGCTGATCCTGGCGAGATATTTTCGATCTGTGAAAAATCGGTGATAACGATCGAATCCGATATTCAAGTTAAATAAAAATCTAAGAACGATCCAATTAAGGAATTACAACGAAGTTTGTACCGAATAAGAATGAGAATGTATATCGTCGGTCCAACGACCAACAACGAGATGAGAATGCAGATCCAGACGCGATTGTGAAACGGAGCGAGAAGTCCTGATCCAGTCGCCGATTCTCGAGGTCTCTTCATCATAAAAGTGATCTCGACTCTGTCCATTATGCTGCTGAACGTGCATAAATTGTTTATATCTGGCAGCATGGGAATAAAAGCTACCGCCAGATCGACCTTCTGTAATTCACGATTTGTTTATATTTAAATTCCCTTCTGTGATTCACGATTTTTTAATATTTTAATTAAATTTTGTATTTTATAGTTATACAAATTTGTTATTAATATTTTGTTTAAATTTACGGGTTACGTTAAGCCAGCGTTCGATTGGCTTAAGGGGTTACGTACCTTTATAAATTTGAAAAAATCGTTTTCTTTTCATTATTTATTCTGTTCGACTATTGTCTTTTAACAATAGTCTATGAAAATTATATGTTAAAGTTATTACGAAGAAACAAAGTCATAGTTCAAAGAAGGGCACGCGCTTGAGTGGCGATAACCAACACCTGGCGTGCAGGAATACGAGCCATTATAAACTTTAAATGCAATTTTCTCGAAACAACATTCTCGTAATCCGTACTAGAAATATTTTCAAAACTATCGATCACAGATACAGTCAACTATTATACTAGGTATTATTTAGTACTTGTCATAAAAAAATTTTACACCCATACTTTAATTTTATTTGCAAATAACACGATATCGATTTAAACGATTGATTAAAATTAGAACTTTCATTTTTGTTTTCCAAATTACTATAATTTTTCGAAAATTCAATATTTTGCAAATGAACTACTACGACGAATCGGAGTTTTATTTGGCTACTTTAACAGAATATATTTTTCTTCGAATAAGACAAGATTCGCACGGTGCTGTAAACGATATTTTCAAAAAAAAGTTTTAGGAAAAATTCTACCATGGCTGCTATTATGATTATTTCTTAATACAATTTTCCAGAAATCTAATTCGATAATTATATTGCTTATATCATAAATTATTCTTCGAACAAGGCTTTATTTCATCCGCGATTAAAAGTTCTCTAAGTTTTATACCTACAATTTCACCACGTGTGTAAAGGTATGTAAGCCCTTAACCCCTTACCGCACTTTAACTTTAACAGCCATATATGGCTGTTAAAGTTTTTTTTTTTGTCAGTATATTAAAAGATTTTTTTTCCAATCGCTTTGCTCTGCCGCGACAAAAAATACGTTCCGTTGCACAAAGAAATGCATAATTAGGATGCAAAGTTGGATATGAAAAATAAAAAATGTTTTAACACATTGAAAACAAAATTAAAAACTTTAACAGCCATATATGGCCGGTAAAGTTTGTATGCGGTAAGTGAGATAAATAAAAGAGGTTTTCATTAAACAAAATTTGTTTATTCAATCTCCTTCATAATTCATGCAATAAAAAGGTTAATCATGAATACCTTATTATAAAGCAGCCCCATTATACCCGCGTTCTCATCCCCGAGGATCATTTCATCGGGAGGAACAATGGTGTAAGTAAAATTTACCTTCGACTGAATCATATGTAAAATATCGAACGCGTAACCCTGGCCGGTGCATTTCTCATTGACGCACGTCAGACCGGAGTAAGGCATGTTCTGTAAAATCGTATAAAGTTTGTTCGATGAGATCCGAACAAAGTTATAATTATAAAACATTACGAATGATCTCTTATCTCCTTGATTAGTTAATAAGTACGTTGCAAAAATTAATTAGAAGCATGCGACTTTCCGCTCGTTTCTTCTACCACCGCGATTGGAAAAGAATGCGACTGGAAAGGGACTTCGTACGACGAAACGGAAAAGAAACGAGCGGGTTGAAAGTGATCGGAATCGAGATAAGGTACGTCGCGTGTTCGCGTACTCGGAAATACGATTACGTGCATCAATTTTGCGCATCGTTGCATCATTTTTATTACTTTCTTTTTACCACGACACGAGTGTACTTGGTCATGGACGTGAGGGTTTTGTCGAGACAATCGCGGGATAGATTATTACTCCACTCGCAGAAAAAAAAGAAACGTATAAAGCAAATAATGAAAAATAGAAGACAAACGAAAGGATAATAAAATATTGATATTTTCACCCTCGTTAATTTTCACCTGCCAAGTTGTCACGGTAATTTCATTCGGTATCGTACGCCTTCGACCTCTCAAATTGTAATCAGCAGCAGACACATCGAGTTTGCTCATATCGAGCTCCCCTGAAAATCGTTAAAAAAATTTGCGATCGATGAATTTCACGGTTCACGAAATTGTGCGATATTAAAATTACCGGGAGCGTAAACACGGTTCGATCGATTATCGAAATCGAAGTCACGAGTATAAATTGAATTTTTCATTTTTTCAAACACTGGTTAGAAGAAATATTTTTCCAAGGCAAAAATAACTCGACGAATCTATGATTCGACGATAATCGCGACGATCCCATGGGGTTGAAACGACCGGAAACGTATACGAGGTTCGATCAATTGTCAAAATCGACCGTGTGTTCGAGAGTCAATTAATTTTTTTTAAATATAAATATTTAAAAATTTTAACGAACGAAGATAAGATTATCACAAGAGAGAAATATAACGATGAAGATATCATCGATAATCGCACAATTGTTATTTCCCTCGAAGAACAACACTTTCACGATCGTTAATTGTAACGCGTGCGAACAAATTATCGCTTATAATTAAAATTCTCAGAA